>JAQNDB010004482.1:0-23617 GCA_029204045.2 Tillandsia leiboldiana
CGACCCCGGCGGTTGCGAGTCCAACCACCGTGCGATCTCCAACGCTACCTCGGTGTTCGACGACGGGCAAGCGGATTCAAAAGCAAAGCAACGCCCGAACGGGAAATACGGGCTGCGTTCTGAGGGTTTCTTCTCTGAAGCATGCCGAGTCACGCTGTGGCTTTCGATCTCCTCGACGGTGTTTCACCAGCGCTGGCTTCGATGTTACGACAAAACGATATCTGGTTTCGGGGAGGAAGCGCGAGAAAGGGCTCGGGCGCCGTCGGGCAACAGCGAGAAGGGTTTGTTGGAATAAAATTTTAAAATTTCAAAATAAAAATTAAGCTCAACAAATTGACAATAAAATAAAATTATCGGGTGTTTAGACTATGTAATAGGTAAGGTGTCCTTTAAGAGACTTAACCTCACTTAGTGTAAGCAATTTTCATCAGGAAATCAGAGTGAACTAGGTCTTGAACTACGTCCTTGACCGTGACTTCAACTGCCACACTACAGTACAGAATTCTCCGTCGCGTGTCTGTGCATTAAAGGCCATGCCACAGTACCTTGATTTTCATAAAAATTTCGATGGACAGCCCACATCTCATACGCGGCCTTATACGAATATTTTTATATAGGTGGTCTCCTCCAGGGATGTGTGTAGAGTCACATCTCGCAAAATTATTGCCTCAGATTCCATTAAGAGCTATAAGCTCAACCTCAACCACTACACAGAGCACAACTCATCATAGGGTGGAATTGGACCTAAAGTTCCTCTGAATAAACTGTAGAAAGTGCTCTTTGGCCACCTAACAGCTTATTTTTACCACATTGAACTTCTTCAAGGGATCTCCTATCACAAAGGTTGGGTTTCCACTATAGGAAGGCCCTTTATGGGCAAAGTCCCATCCCCTCGATGACTCTAGGACCTTAGTCCTATTCGGGCCTTTCGTCAAGCATTCTGCAAGATTCTGTTCAGATCTGATAAAACTTAAAGAAACAACATCATGAGAAGTTAGGCATCTAACAGACTTTGTCTTAATTTAATATGTCGACTAGCTTTAGAATTATTAATTTCTTTTTACAAAAATCAATTGCAGCTCGAGAATCACACCGAATAGAAATAGGTGGAATAGAAGTAGAAATCAATGGAATTGATAACAAAGGGTTCTTAGCCACTCGGCTTCAAGACAAGTAGTATCAAGGGCAACCAGCTCAGCCTCCATAGTGCTTCTGGCTATTATAGTCTATTTGGTGGATTGCAAGAAACTGCACTGCCACCAAGAATAAAAATATAGCCAGAAGTAGATTTAATATCCAAAGAATCAGAAAATCCAATTGGCATCGCTGTATCCCTCAATTACAGCAGGATAGCCAACAAATTAAGAGCAAAAGAAAGAGTACCTTTAAGATAACGAATACTCTTTCCAGAGCAATCCAATGAATCATACTAGGACTACTAGTATATCTACTTAATTTGATATGGCATAGGCAATGTCAGGTCTAGTTCTATTGGTTAGATACTTCAGAGAACCATGATCTGGGCAAAATTTCTCCTGATTTACTGGATTACCAGTGTTCTTTACAAGTTGAACACTAGGATCAAAAGAAGTAGAAACAGGAGAACAATTAGAATACCCAAATTTATCAAGTACCATTTGGGTGTAATGAGATTGGGTCAGGATAATAGAATCAGATGATTTAAGAATTTCATTCCTAAATCACATCAGCTTCACCAAGATCTCATATCAAATGGTCTGATAAAAAGGATTTAACTTGGTTAATGATATCAAGATCAGGAGCTAGAATCAGGAGGTCATCAACATAGAGACAAAGAAGGACGCAACGATCATCAAATCTATTGAAAGAGACAGTTGTCATAATCGTTGGTCAGAAATCCATATGAAGCTATACACTGTCAAATTTCTCGTGTCCACTGTTTAGGTGCTGTTTTAGTCCGTAAGAGAGCGAACTAATTACACCCTTATTCTCTTGAGCAGGCACAGAGAAACCTTCAGGCTGAGCCATATAGATTTCTTCTTCAATCACCATGAAGAAAAGCGGTCTTGACATCCATCTGATGAATCAGAAAGTTTATGAATGGAGGCTAATGCAGAAGAATTCGGATAGTAGCAATGGCGAGCAACAGGCGCATATGTTCAAAGTAGTCAATTTCAGCCTTTTGCCGAATACCTTGAGGCAACAAGACGTGCCTTATACTTCTCTACTGATCCGTCAGTCCTAAGTTTCTTTTTAAAGATCCACTACATCCTAGGGGTTTAACACCAGGAGGTAAATCATGAGAATCCAAGTGTTATTATGATAATTGATTCTATCTCACTTTTTATAGCCTCCTTCCAAAAAGAAGCTTCAGGAGAACTCATTGCTTCATTATAAGACGAATGTGTACTTTCAATTAGAAAGTAAAGAAGTCGTCACCAAAATTTTTTCTCAAAGCGAGTTCTCTTACTTCTTCTTAATTCAGGAATAGGATCACTTTTCTACAGGATCTAAAACTATAATGCAAATCAGATGCAGGTTATGATCAAAATAGATGCATGATCAAAAGTAGACTGATAATCATGGGCAATCTAGAGATGCGGGTTTGAAAGGAAAAATTTTTCAAAGAAAGTTGCATTCCTAGATTCAATCAAAGTATCATTGAAATTTCAGAAATCTCAGAGTTAATCACAAGAAATCTATAAGTATTGCTATCTAAAGAATATAAATAAGATAACATCTACAGTTTTAGGTCCAATCTTCTTTCTTTTGGGTTCAGGAATAGTGTAGTGATCCGGCTTTTCGGGGTATTTTGACTTACGGTAGTCATTTAAGCCTTTAAGTGAAATAAAATTATTCAATTCTTAAAAGTTGGCCATTGTGGGTGCTAGTATTTTTCTGCGATAGAGCGCGGAAAAGAAAGCCGACGGTGCGATCGGATCTGAAATCCGATATCGGGATCCCCCGAAACGGGATTCAAAGTGATACGGTGATTAGTCGTGCATCGGAATCCGTGCAAAATATCTTGCACCCGTTAGAGATAAAGGGTTATCTCGTAGGGGATAATTAATTAGTTAATTAATTATCCCAGACGGAAAATAATAATTCTCTTACGTACGAATTAAAGAGAAATTAATTAGAGATAAAGTGCGACTATATAAGGGATCCCGATTAAAGAAAAAAAAAGAAAAGAAAGAAATAAAAACCCTAATCGGTGAGAAGAGAAAAAAAAAAGAAAAGACGGAACCCTAACCGGAGGAGAAAAGAGGAAAAGAAGGAGGAAGCGGAGGAACCCGATCGCCCTGATTCACGTGCCGGAGATCGGAGAACGAGACACCATCGTCTACGGGGAGCGGATCCGGGTCTCCAACGCCGAAAGGAAACAAGATCGGTTCTTTAATTCCGATAGATTGAGGTTAGTGGTCGTTAATCTTTTTGTAGAATTAATCGGGGGTTTTCCGTGTTCTCGTAAGGTCGTATTAATTAGTACATCGATCGCGGATTTTCGTCGGGTTTCGATCCATGTTATATTCTCGTTCTTGATCGAGGGTGATCGATGGTTTTTATCGAGTTTAATCGATGATTTTTGTCGGTTTCTTTTTATCGGACTTGGTCGAAAATTCGATCGGGGTTCCGATTTATGTTTTGGTTGTTCGTGGATCAACGGTTTAGCCGTTAGATTTACCGCGGATTTATTCGGAGATTTTTGGGGATGTTTCGTTGGAACATAGTGGGTTAACGGGAGGCCGCCGCCACCGTTGTTAAACGGTTGTTAAACGGGAGGCCGCCGCCGTCGTTACCATGGTCGCGGGGTCTTCGCCGGAGTCGCACGGGAGCGAAAACGGAGAAGAAATCGCAAAACGGGAGCGAAAACGGCGAAGAAAACCGCGAAATTAGGGTTTACTGTGCTTGTCCGTACAGCACGGTCCACGGGTCCAGGCGTGCACCCGGTGCATGCCCGCAGCGTCGGAAGCACCAGACCCGGTGCACGATTTCGTGCACCGGCCCAGCCCAAGGCGCGCGGTGCACGCCTCATGCGTGCACCCGCGGTGAACGCGCTTGCGGCCGAAGGGCAAGGACCCGGTGCACGCTCGGGTCGGTGCACCGGCCCGGCCCGAAATGCGCGGTGCACGCCTCCTGCGTGCACCCGACGCATGCCGCCGCCGCCTGACGCCGTGAACCAGGTGCACGGTTTGCCCCCGTGCATCCAACCGACAGCCCGAAGTTCATTTGCTCCGTTTGAGTCCGTTTTTTCCACCGTTTTGAGCGCCGTTCTTCGCCGTTGGATCACAATCTCTGCGGTTTTCTTGGCATGGCAACTTGGGGATCTTTTTGGTCACTGTTTTATTTTGTTGGGGTGCCGATTTCGCCGACGCTCCGCGCCTCGACGAAATTGTCGGGGGCGCGCCGTCGGGTCTCTTCTCTCATCATTTCGCCGCCGGGGCCTTCTTGTCTAACCATTGACGTCCCGAGTGGGCTACCGGTTGAGGATTGAGTTTTTGTTGGACATTTTTCCGTCGAAAGAGTAAATTGGGTCTTGTGTTTTCGGATGTTAGTACACGCTTTTGACTATAGTTATCCGTGCGGACTTTTTTTAGGTCCAGACGCGCAGCGGGGGTGCGCGAAGGATTCGGGTGTTCCGATCTCTCTTCAAATAGGTGGGTACGGTTGCTGTAAATACAACTAGTGCAGTAAGTGCATCTATCGTCATTAAAATGCTCTTAATTTATCTAACAATGTAGATGGACAGTTTAACCTTTCGCATAATTGTGTTTTTATCTAACAATTGAAGCGGCTACGGTCGCGGTGCTCATGACACACCGATCTCGGCAAATCCGTTTTCGGATGCTACACGTACACAGGCGGATTGGCCTCCGCATGGGTGTACTTTTCCGGAAGAGTGGTCTCTTATGACCCGTGTTCCTCACAAAAGTGTGGGTGCCGTCAGGACCTCTTCGTGCCCGCTGAAAATAGCACACCAGCACCGCGAAGAGGGTAAAAGCATCAAAGTAGGTGTTTGCGCACGAGGAGAGACTTTAGTCTCTCCGACAAATATTCTGGGTTGGTGCCCAATTTAATTGATAATTCTGGGGTTGGTGCCCAATTTAATTGATAATTCTGGGGTTGGTGCCCAATTTAATTGATAATTCTGGGGTTGGGGCCCAGCTTAATATGTGCAGGGTTTTAGCGAAATGGTTCCGGTGTATTCGGTTTGCTCCTTATTTCCTTATTGATATTAGACATCTACTTTGTATGTCACTGACATTACCCACTCCGTGACAGGTGTTACGAGGTGCGTTAGCCGGGAGGGCGGTGAGACTGCGTCGCGAGAACCGTAGTCAGAACACTTGGGTTTTATTATCTCATTTCTCTTACGCTTAATTTAGTTAATTTGCTTGTGGGTCGTAATATTCGTGGACATGTATTACTTAGCGCTGTGGATGAGGTGTACTTTTATATTTCGGTTCTTTTGGTGATGTTTTCTTATGCGGCACGTTTTCATGATAAACCAAATGACTTCGAAAAGGTTTTCTCAAAACGAAGTGCCGTGTGGGCACGGGTTTTGCAACCGCTGGCTTTATCCTTTCTAACCACTGATGCCGCTTTAATATTCCGCTTGATGATGTATGTCTATTGTATGGTTGATGGTTGGTGTTTGATGTATGTTGTTGTAAATGAGACGCCGTGCATATACAAAGGAGACTCTGTCCGTGGGCAGGGAGAATTTGTGTATGTGGCGGTCTGGCATGCACCGGGGATGAGGTTTAAATTACCTTGTTAAGAAGAAAAAAAAAAGATACACGCAATTTTCCGCTTTGATAGACTCAAAACCCCCGGGGGCGTGACAGATTAAATGGTATCAGAGAAAAACAACCATAACCATAGTAGACGTGATCCACATCCACAGTGTAGGGTGCCACAAGCAAATTAGACATGAGATAACCAAGGTATAGGTGCGTAGTACGCGAGAGTACGGGGAAAAAGGGGAACGTAATGTAGGTGTAATCGTAAGACAGGGTGATAGGGTTATAACCTTAGGGTTACGCGGTTTCTTTGTAAATAGCGGACGATGGCCCGGACCAGATCGTCCACCGAGAATGCGGACGCGGACAGAGTGACCCTGGCCACCGCAGAGAACCAGCTCCTCCAACGACAACTACGGGAAATGGCCGGGCAATTAGCGACGCTGACGGAGCAGGTTCGTCACCTGACGCAGCAACAGGCAATCGCGCCAGCCGAGCGCGATCCGACCCCTCCGCCAGAAGCCACCGCACCCACTACGGGACCGCAAGGGACGGGTGGCACGACGACGGAACAGCCCCCATCCCGAGGGATGTACCTACTCCGACGACCACGGGGCCCGTGATGGGAGCGACAGCAGGGGAGGCAGGAACGACCCCTACTCTCGGGGGGTCCGCCGCTGTAGGAGGGATCACGAAGCAACGAACGACGCGAGAAAGGGTCAGGACGAATTTGACTAGGTTCAAGAAGCATGACCCTCCCACTTTTGAGGGAGAGACGACCGATCCATGGGTCATCGAGAAATGGGTAGACACCATGGAAAAACTCTTCGAGGACCTACTGATGGAAGAACACGAGCGGGTTCCACTAGCCATTCACTTCCTCGAAGGGAATGCACGCATCTGGTGGAAGACGGTACGTCCGGACCCGTCAACAGACGACCCGCTACCGACATGGACGGCCTTTAGAGAGGAACTTTTTGACGCTTTCTTCTCCGACAGCGTCAAGCGGCAATTGGAGGACGACCTGAAGAACATTAGACAAGGGAACCGCTCGGTCATGGAATATCAAAGGGACGCGAAACCACCTCGGGGACCGTGCGTAATCTGCAAGGGTGCTCACCCGGTGGCAGAATGTACGTGGAGGTACCATTACTGCAATCAGTGCGGCTTACCGGACCACTCCCGTGCCTTCTGCCCACAGGGACCCATCCCCGCCGCCACCGCGCCACCGCAGCAGAAAGGACCAGAGAGTGCTGCGGCCCCCGTTCAGCCAAAGGATTCACCTGACGACCATCAATCCGCAGACTCCTCAGACGTCAAGTCCCTTCCCCAGCACGCCGTACGACGCTGGCCCAAGGGCTGTGGATGGACTCCCCGGGATACTACAGTGGAGGACGCGACGTCCCAGACCTAGTAACGGCAGGTAGTTTGTGGTTTCACTTTTCCCTCTTAGATTAGGAGCACCGGTCACACCTTAACCTGCTGCCCCTGTTAGATTCTCTCTCTCGCTCCCTCTCTCTAGAATCCTTAAGTACTAGGCGAAGCCTCCCCCGGCCGATGTGCGCGGGCGAGCTTCGAAGCATAGGAGAACCTTGTGTACTTGGGGCCCGTTAAGGGCCATGCAAGGAATAAATAGGCTCCACCCTATGCCTTGCAGCCGAGAACCCAATGGGCCGATAGGTAGTTCAGGGCCGCTCCCCAGATAAGGATCAGCGGTCCCGTGGTAAGGGAATTTCCGGACGTGTTTCCGGCAGAGCTCCCCGGAGCGCCGCCGGAACGAGAAGTCGACTTCCCTATTGAACTACTTCCCGGCACCAAACCCATCACCAAGGCACCGTACAGGATGGCCTTCGCGGAGTTGAAGGAACTCAAGGCACAGTTGGAGGACCTTTTGGATAAGGGCTTCATCAGACCTAGCGCGTCACCCTGGGGCGCGCCCGTCCTGTTTGTGAGGAAGAAGGACGGAAGTCTCCGGTTGTGCATCGACTATCGGGAGATAAATAAGGTCACCGTTAAGAACAAGTACCCCCTGCCAAGGATCGACGACCTCTTCGACCAACTACAGGGGGCGACGGTGTTTTCAAAGATTGACCTGCAGTCGGGCTATCATCAGGTCCAGGTCAAGGGGGAGGACATCCCCAAAACGGCTTTTCGGACTCGCTACGGTCGTTACGAATTTACAGTAATGCCGTTCGGGCTCACGAATGCCCCGGCGGTGTTCATGGACATGATGAACAGGGTATTCAAACCCTTCCTGGACTTATTCGTGGTGGTCTTCATCGATGATATCCTCATCTACTCCCGTACAGACGAGGAACATGAAGAACATCTGCGCACAGTCCTCCAGACCCTACGGGAACAGAAACTCTACGCCAAACTCAAAAAGTGTGAGTTTTGGCTCCGTGAGGTCGGCTTCTTGGGGCACGTAATCTCGGCGGCTCGGGTCGCAGTCGATCCGAAGAAGATAGATTCGGTGACGGACTGGTCCCAACCAACGACGGTGACGGAGGTTCGAAGCTTTCTAGGATTAGCCGGGTACTACCGGCGCTTCGTGGAGGGTTTCTCCAAGATAGCCACCCCCTTAAACCACTTGAATAAAAAGGGGAAAAAGTTCATCTGGACGGACAAATGTCAGAGGAGCTTCGAGGAGCTCAAGGATAGATTGACGCGAGCCCCGATTCTCGCCCTGCCAGAACCAGGGGAGGATTATGAAGTGTACTGCGATGCGTCGCGAAATGGACTGGGTGGAGTACTCATGCAACGGGGAAAGGTTATAGCCTATGTGTCAAGGCAGCTCAAGGAATACGAGCGAAACTACCCCGTGAACGATTTGGAACTCGCAGCGGTTGTGTTCGTCCTCAAGCTTTGGAGACACTACCTGTATGGGGCACACTCCAATGTGTACTCAGATCATAAAAGTCTTAAGTACCTTTTCACCCAAAAGGAGTTAAATTTGCGACAAAGACGGTGGCTCGAGCTACTGAAGGATTACGATTTAACGATCCACTACCACCCGGGAAAGGCAAACGTGGTGGCCGACGCCCTGAGCCGTAAGGGGCAGGCCGAGAAGGCAGGGGTGAGTGCCATCACCCAGCAAGATAGTCTGATTGCGGAGTTTTCGCGATTAAGACTAGAAGTAGTACCAGCGGGTACAGTCGAACAACTTCTGACACTGGTGGTCAGACCTACCTTGCTTGACAGAATTCTCGAAGGGCAATCGACTGATGACCAACTCCAGCTGGTGCGAAATAGAGTGACTGCCGACCAAGGAGGTGATTTCACAGTAAACTCCGACGGCACGATACGATTTCGGGGACGAATCTGTGTGCCGGATCTACCGGAACTCAAAGAGGAAATCCTGCGGGAGGCGCATACCGCTCCATATACAGCGCATCCCGGGGGAACGAAGATGTACAAGGACGTCAAACAGACCTTCTGGTGGCCCAAAATGAAGGGAGACGTGACTCGGTTTGTGGCACACTGCCTGGTGTGCCAACGAGTGAAGGCCGAGCACCAGCGTCCAGCAGGAAAATTGCAACCCTTACGGGTGCCCGAGTGGAAATGGGACATGATTACCATGGATTTTTTGACCGGGTTCCCGAGATCGTCACAGGGACACGATGCAATATGGGTAATCGTGGACCGTTTGACGAAATCGGCCCACTTTCTGCCCATACACACGACGTGGGCGCGGGAACGACTGGCGCAAACCTACATCAACGAGATAGTAAGGTTGCATGGGGTGCCGACGTCCATCACGTCGGACAGGGACACGCGATTTGTGTCAAACTTTTGGCAGAGCCTGCAGCGAGCAATGGGAACCAAGTTGCACTTCAGTACGGCTTTTCACCCGCAGACCGATGGACAATCAGAGCGGGTGATACAAATTGTGGAGGACATGCTTCGGGCATGTGTTTTGGACCTGGGCGAAGGGTGGGCACGGTGTCTGCCCCTAGTGGAATTTGCCTACAAAAACAGTTACCAGGCCAGCATTCAGATGGCACCATACGATGCCCTGTACGGGCGCCGCTGTCGGTCTCCAATATGCTGGGACGAATTGGGTGAGCGTAAGTTTCTGGGCCCAGATCTGGTGGAGGAGACCGAAGCAAAGGTGCGATTGATTAGACAAAGACTACTGACCGCCCAGAGCAGACAGAAAAGCTACGCGGACAACAGACGCCGAGACTTAGAGTTCATGGTGGGTGAACACGCGTTGCTCCGAGTTTCGCCCTCCAAGGGGATCCGACGCTTCGGCATAAAGGGAAAGTTAAGCCTGAGGTACGTAGGACCGTTCGAGATCCTAGAACGCATAGGACCGGTGGCGTACCGATTAGCCCTGCCGCCAAATCTCGAACGAGTCCATAACGTGTTCCACGTCTCAATGCTCCGGAAGTACCTAGCCGATCCCTCTCATGCCTTGGATGCCTCCACCATCGAGTTGCGAAAGGATTTAAGTGTCGAGGAGACGCCGGTGCGGATTTTGGCAAGAGAGGAAAAGAAGTTGCGCAAACGAACAATCCCCTATGTAAAGGTCCAGTGGAGCAACCATGAAGAGCGCGAGGCGACTTGGGAACTGGAATCGAAGATGAGGGAATGTTTTCCCGAATTGATTAGTGGGGTTTGTATTTAAGTTTCGGGACGAAACTTTTTATAAAGTGTGAGTGGTGTAGTGATCCGACCTTTCGGGGTATTTTTGACTTACGTGTAGTCATTTAAGCCTTTAAGTGAAATAAAATTATTCAATTCTTAAAAGTTGGCCATTGTGGGGTGCTAGTATTTTTCTGCGATAGAGCGCGGAAAAAGAAAGTCGACAGTGCGATCGGATCTGAAATCCGATATCGGGATCCCCCGGAACGGGATTCAAAGTGATACGGTGATTAGTCGTGCATCGGAATCCGTGCAAAATATCTTGCACCCGTTAGAGATAAGGTGGGTTATCTCGTAGGGGATAATTAATTAGTTAATTAATTATCCCAAACGGAAAATAATAATTCTCTTATGTACGAATTAAAGAGAAATTAATTAGAGATAAAGTGCGACTATATAAGGGATCCCGATTAAAGAAAAGAAAAGAAAAGAAAGAAATAAAAACCCTAATCGGTGAGAAGAGAAAAAGAAAAGAAAAGACGGAACCCTAACCGGAGGAGAAAAGAGGAAAAGAAGGGGGAAGCGGAGGAACCCGATCGCCCTGATTCACGTGCCGGAGATCGGAGAACGAGACGCCATCGTCTACGGGGAGCGGATCCGGGTCTCCAACGCCGAAAGGAAACAAGATCGGTTCTTTAATTCCGATAGATTGAGGTTAGTGGTCGTTAATCTTTTTGTAGAATTAATCGGGGGTTTTCCGTGTTCTCGTAAGGTCGTATTAATTAGTACATCGATCGCGGATTTTCGTCGGGTTTTGATCCATGTTTTATTCTCGTTCTTGATCGAGGGTGATCGATGGTTTTTATCGAGTTTAATCGATGATTTTTAGTCGGTTTCTTTTTATCGGACTTGGTCGAAAATTCGATCGGGGTTCCGATTTATGTTTTGGTTGTTCGTGGATCAACGGTTTAGCCGTTAGATTTACCGCGGATTTATTCAGAGATTTTTGGGGATGTTTCGTTGGAACATAGTGGGTTAACGGGAGGCCGCCGCCGCCTGTCACGCCCCGGGGTCGAACTGCGACCCGGGCTCGCCAACAGATCCGCCGTCTGTGCGGAAACTGCCGCACAGACGAAGCGTCTACCCTGCAAAAGATCTATAGCTAAACATGTATCAGAGCTGAAAATAAACTAATAGCTACAGAAATCCACTGAACATCTGATATAAGTAAAATCTCAGTACAAAGTCTCTCAGGTATAAAAGTGAATGAAATCCTCACTAGTCTCTCAGAATGCCCAGTACAAAAGTGAAAACATAAAAAATACCGGGTACATCTACCACGGACTCTCAATGCTGGTAAGGAACTGGTCGGCCACGTCCTCACCTCGATCAGCTGTCTCCGCGCGAGCTAAGCCGGAACGGCAACCTCGGTACACCTGTCACCGCAGCGGGTGTGAGATCTACTGCAGAAGGTAGATCCCAGTGGGTACCGTCACCAATATCCACGGTATGCCCACTAAGTCTACCGGAGGCAAAACAGATAGGTATGCAGATAGATAGATAAGGGGTAAGCTGAAAGAAAACTACAGCTAACATGTCTCAATCATAAAGCTCAAGAGACTCTACCAATAATATGATATGCATACACACGCTACTGCTAATATGCCTCAAGTACCATGCTCAAAGGAAAACCCATCTAAGAACGTACTATGCATACACCACTCGCACACGAGGTGCTCAATCGACCCAATCGAGCTGACTGCCACATCGGGTCCAGTCAAGCCTGCGCCTCCCAAGTATATCAACGTTGGGTGTCCAATCGGACTAACTCGCTATCGAAAAGTGACACATGCAGGCTATAGTCGAGATCCACGCTCTCTCTCAGAACAGAATGGACTCAAGCTCCTCACATCTCGCACAACGGTCAAAGTACTCTCAATGATCCGGGACCACCGTCAAACCCCACGGTTCCCAACAACACTAGCACTGGTCTAACACAGCTATAAGACACCCCTCAGCCCCCAGGCATGAGTGCAACAATAAAAGTACCTGACCAAAGATGACCCAATCAATCCACCAGTAAAAACCGGTACTACCTGCTCTGTCATCAATCTCCCGAACTCAGTATCTCCACTGTCCAAATGACCGGAACCCAACACGGTCTGACCGGAACCCAACACGGTCTGACCGGAACCCAACACGGTCTAAAGCCTACTCCGGAGCGGCGCTCGAGGGGAGCGACCCACACGAGCAAAGTATCTCAGTAACAAATATCTCTGTCAAGTATCTCAATAGCAGGCTATAATCCACGATCAAATAGATCGGAAACTCAAACGCTCAAACGACACAACTCAGTCGGGAAAACCCACCACGACTCGATCAGGAAGTGCCCACCACTCTCACAGCTATGTCGGAGAACCACCTCCCCGACTAGATCTGATATGTACGACCCATAATCTAGAAAACCTCATCGATCCCAACAAAAGCTCACACTCACATGACACTAGAAACTCATCTCACAAATCTCTAAAAATCCACTCGGCCCCCCCCCCTGGCACGAGTATACAAGCATAACGGGCCACCTGGACCTATGTCATACCCCTGGTGAACTCATAATTTAAAACCACTTTGAAAATGTCGATTTTCCTTAAAACGGACTTTCTCGATTTTTAAAACGATCCAGGTGCAAATATGATGCCAACAAAATATGAAATCTAGTGTCATATAGTATCAGGAGTATGCTAAAAAAATGATCCGAGGTTCCAATAAATTTTACAGAAAATTACAGGCAACTATCAGATTTAGTAATAGTGAAAAATAGCACTCTATACATGAACAAACTGCATCCAGAAGCATTAAAGGGCATTTCGCAAATTTTGGAAGAAATTCCAACCCACCTGGAATGCTTTCCGCAGGCAATTGCTGAAGTCGGTGAAGTGCTGGAATCTCGAACTGACGAAACCTCGAAAGTTGTGTCGCACAACCCGGAAAAATCCTCGGAAGCTCCAATAAAATTTCCCGAGTCCAAACAAAAATCCGTGCATACTGTGGCTCATTCCACGGCTAAACACAGTGCAAATAAAAGCCCAAGTACACCACAAACCACCAATAGTTACAGCTTCCCAAAGTACCAAAGCATACTAATAATTAAAGTCCACAGCTCACATACACTTCTCACATAAATCCTTTACTACAAGGTTCCAAGCCCAAAAGCAAAATAGGTAATCCTCAGCACACACGAACACATTAATTTGTCCACCAATTCCTTCACAAACCACCCCAAATCAAACACATAAACTCACATAAATTAATCTGTAAGCTCCATTTATACTCTCAATCAGCTCCAATTGCACACAATTAAATAATGTTCACATACACCATTATTCAACTCCCCCTTACTAATAAGTACAAGCTACATCTACCCCCTTTATTACACTCAATTTACATCCACAGCCCACACTCACCTCATGCATACATGCTGTGACGCATTCCAAAAATCACACCATCACATTACTAATACATCCCCAGCATAAGCTGCTTCCCAAGAATCACATAAACAAAATCCCTTAATTCCATCCTCAATAGATAATTCCACATTACAAGCACATATCACAAAAAGGTCCACCTTAGCTCACATCCTGCTCACATAAAAAGTACAATTACACCAACCATCCACACACTCTAATAATCCAAAGCACACTCACAAATTATAAGCTCTCAATATACAATTTACCAATTTTACCTCCCCTGCACACACACACTAGCACCCCCAACACACACCTTGGGCACACCCAGCCAATAAATAGCACAACAAAGCCTCCAAGCAACAACACCATACTACATTAAACACCTCACCATAACACCCACAGCACAATCACTCTTCACACATGCTCAGATAACTACGCTAGTGAAGAAAAGTGCATAATTTAATTCCATCATAGTTAACATAATCAGCAGGTCAAAAACATATAACCAACACACTTCACAAACCAAGCCCACATAACCCACAAAAGGGTTCCTCTCTCTGGTTCCCACGCCCTGAGCCAACAGCAAAAATCACCCCCTACCGCGCACTTAATCGGAGCTCCGCACGGCGCTTCGCCGAAAACCGCGCACCTGCCGCCGTCCTGTGAGAGCAAAAGGGGAAAAACTCATCAAAAACCGCCCACAAAAGCCCACGCGACAACGGCTTGCCTGCCGACCCCATGCCGCAGCCGCGCCCACCACGCGCCGCTGCGCTGCTGCTGCCGCGCGCACATACGCCGCGCGCATGCAGGCCGCGCGCGCATGCTGCGCGCATGCGGGCCGCGCGCATGCCGCGCGCCCGCGGCCAAGCGGCGCCTCTGCTGCACACCGCCGAAGCCTGCTGCCTCCTCTCCTCACCAGGCAGCCCACAAAAAAAAACAAGCTTCTAAAAACAGCACAACCTCACTCTCAAAAACCACAAAAAAACACAACAGCAACATACCTTGTTGGAGGGTCGGCGCGCGCGTTCCGCTCGCTCCACGCGGCCTCAAGCAGCAAAAACCACACCCCAAGTACACACTTTCACTCCTCTCTTAATCCTCTTCTTTTTTTCCTTCTTTTCCCCTCCTTTTCTTCCTTCTTTTTCTCTTCTCCACTTCCTCTGTTCCTTTCCCATTCCTCTGCTTCAACCAGAGATAGAAATGGTGACGTGGAGTTCTTAATTAGGAGCCACTAATTAATAAGGAAGGGGGGAGTGGTTGGGAGCATTAAATGCACTCCCAAAAATATCCCAACACATACTTTAAATCCATATCCCATTAATCCACTCCCTACAATCCTCAACTACAACAGAAGCAAAACCCATAATTCAACTAATTAAATTAATATATTAAATAATTCATCAAAGGCCCCCGTCAACTCACGTTTTGCCCTCGGGGCCTCCACACGGATCCGAAACCTCCCGAACTCCGCTGTAATCTGAAAATACACCTGATTCAAGTGTTCCCAATATTTCTGCACTCCACTGTGAAGTCGGGGCTTCCCCGAAACCAGTCCTCTAACGACGGACAAAGCCCGAAAAACCCCGAATCGACCTGGGGCTTCAGCGTTGATCCGAGTCAACCCAAACTCATCAGTAATCCAATATGGAATACGCCCGAGGCAATTTCCCCCGCACCACGCCATCTTGCGAGGTCGGTGCGCTATACGAAATCCCGGTATTCTACACTCTCCCCTCCTTAAAAAGGTTTCATCCTCGAAACCTGAATAAATCCATAACTCGGAGGGTGTCTCAACAAATGGGGATAGGAGATCCCCAACTCATCGACAGCTCTCAGGTGGTCCTTCTCACTCACCATGAAGGCTACACTGAACCTTCACCAAAGATAGATCTCGACTGCAAAATTCCCTTGTCACAAGAAAGACCTGCATCGGTCGCTTCAGATAGCTCAATTCCTCGTCCAACTCCAAAGAAGTGAAATCCAAAATATGCAAGGGGTCAAATACACTTCTTCCAGCCAGACAAAAGCTCGCGGACCAAGTTCCCCGCGTGACTTCAAATCTACAAAACCCTGCGGATAGTGGCTTCCACAATTCAAGATCTCCCCAAATCCACACTCCAAGCCTCCAATCGACATGACGCCTCCGTCGCTCCTTAGCAACTAAAATGCTCGAATCCCACAATATAACTCTCACATCCATCTACAGAGGAAAAGTTCAACATCGGGAAACAATGCTCAAATTCCAACTCTCAAATCCCAAATTCCAAAAGTGGCCACCACGGATCGAACACCTCATTCCAAGGTTGTACTGCTCGCCTAGTCAAGGCGTAACTGACCATAAAGTTCTCGCCGGGATAATGATATACTAAATCAATCATAAAGTTCCAATAACTCTGTCCACAGGCGTTGCCTCAACCAAAATCCTTCTGAGTAACCAAGTACTTCAGGTTCAAGGGTCTAGGGATAACTCCATGCTCTCTCTATCACTGACATTCATCCCCATCCATGTTGGTATCCCCGTCAGCTTAACTCCTCATAGCTACACTGGCCCTGTTTAGTCCAAAAACTTCTGACCTCAGTCACTATCTCTTGTAGCTGAAATCACAGGCCTAACAACACAACCTTCCGAAGTCGACATGCATACTCTAATAACTTGGCCTATGACTTCTTTTCTCAGAAGTTGCAGCACTACTCCCAAGTGCTCCTTATGCTCTATGTCACTTCGAAAACGAATCCAAATAACCACGACGGGTACTACCACCAATCCGTCCAAACACAGCTGGAAAAGCACAATTCCTAAAGTCGGAAGGGCATTAGTCAATCCACTTGACCCCGCAAAACTCATAATGCCCCCACTGGTTCCTGATCACTATCAGGGCACAGCCCTCGGCTATATGATTCCATAATGCTATCGACCTCTCGAAGGCATCTGCCAAGCACAAACCAAATCTGCCCGTATTTGAACCATCCAAGAAATCTCACCGTTGTGTACTCACAACGTGGCATCACTACCGTGTACCAACGGCGTGGCATCATATTCAAGTACCCATCTCTCGGATCCTCACTGTCGTATTCCCACGACGTGGTACAGGGTAACACGGACCTCTCGATCCATCAAATCCCACAGCTGCACTATCAGCTCTCACTCTCTGTCTCGCAGGTGATACTCCAATAGGTGCTACCATAGTTGGCGCAGTTTCCAAAACCACGTCAATTACTAACTCGATCTCAATTCCCCTAAGAGGCGGCTTCGAAAATCAGCTCATGTAGACTTACACCCGGGGTCATACGGCGATAAGAATATCCTTCAATCCCGGTGCCGCCGTAAGCACCTTTTCTACAGTCGCCAGCAACGCGATACGACCATGACTCAACTTGTCGTGGTCTAGCATCCCCTAAAACGCACTCCTCCTGACCAGGTCCACGGAGGGTCATTGTCCTCTCTCGACAATCCATGATAGCACGACAATGGGATAACCAATCCCTTTCCAACCTCATATCAACATCTCTGAACTGATGTAGGACTAACATCTCGATGATCAAACCCAAGGTCCTAGTTGCACTGGCAGGACAGGCAACACTCTTCCATGTGCTATTCGTGATCTGGAACCTGATCCTCACGTGTACAAGCCAACAGCCCCGTCTCTGGCCCACTCGACGCTATCCCAGTTCTACTGAAACACACGAGCGGTGTCGGCATCAACAAGCTCTAAATCCAATGGCTAAAAGGAAGACCATACCAGGTAAAGCACAATCCACTATCCTGGTGCCCGCTGACCAACTGTGCAACTCATCCACTAGATGCTGGCGACCATCGCTCTATCTACCCGCGGCATGACGGCCCCATCAGTCTGTCGGTACATCGGATGAACCTCTTCATCCTGAAGGGGGTAGTGGGAATGCCGTCGCAAGCGGCAAAACCATGAGTACCACTAAGGGACACTCTACTTGAAGATATCTTGACACTACTGTTGGTACCATCGTCTGTCGAGAACCTCCTAGTCTTTGTCTCCTCTGAGACCCATGATCCTGAGACTGGACTCATGGCAACCTCGATCCACTCAACTAACCCACAATCCGACGATGCTGGACGTCTCTCACTGGAGCTGGTCACTCGCTCTTCGTCCCTCCTGGACATGATCACAGATCCTCGGTCAATTCATCGAGCATGCACTAGGTGATAGATATCCTGATGTAGTCCCCTTTCAAGCAGATCAACCTCCTGGGTCTCATCTTGGGCAACATGGGGTACTCGGCTCGACCGTCGCAGAAACTCGCTCCGGGTCATCAACTGCGCTCCCGGTGGTCCAACAGGACGAACTCGACGCTACCATCTTTCGGCGTCCTTATCCAAAAGTGCACAACCAAGTGCACCATATGCTTCTCCTGGATGAACAATTCTTCCAATAACTTTTCCATACCAGCCATCCAGTTCTCGGCCTCCCCAGGCTCCAAACTCTATCCCGAAAACTGCAGGGGATGGAACTGGATGAAGTAAACAACCAGTCAGCAACCCCTCGCTGCTTCTGCACCATCCGTGGTGCGATCAGGGTCGAAATCGACGATGCCGCAGCCGGTAGTACTACGGGTGATACCCCGGGTAATGCTCTCAGCTCAAGCATGCGCATCACGCGCTCCATGTTCTCTTCCTGGCGCCGCATCGCCTCAACCATCTGGGCCACCTAGGCCCGTAACTCACAGACCTCGCTCTGCTCTGTCCATTCAGCCTCCCGCTGTTCGGGCTTCTCATCCAAGGTCGAACACGCCCTCGCCGCTACACGGCATCTCGGAGGCATTGAAAACCACTGAAACAAAACAAACATTAGGACAAAACTCTCTCGACCTAATCAAGCGAAAGTCTAGAACATGTTACCCATACTAAAGTATTATGTTGTCTGCAGCCAACGTAATTATCTTTAGATAAATAACATGTAAAATCACTCGCCCCAATCCTTTGGGGGAGGTACAAACTTAATCAGGACTCTCGCTACAGTCTCGTCTCTCACGACAGTTATCCTACTGTCCAACCAATAGCCTAGGGTCTCTAAGTCCTCAACGACCTATATTCCTAGGCTCTGATACCACCCTATCTGTCACGCCCCGGGGTCGAACTGCGACCCGGGCTCGCCAACAGATACGCCGTCTGTGCGGAAACTGCCGCACAGACGAAGCGTCTACCCTGCAAAAGATCTATAGCTAAACATGTATCAGAGCTGAAAATAAACTAATAGCTACAGAAATCCACTGAACATCTGATATAAGTAAAATCTCAGTACAAAGTCTCTCAGGTATAAAAGTGAATGAAATCCTCACTAGTCTCTCAGAATGTCCAGTACAAAAGTGAAAACATAAAAAATACCGGGTACATCTACCACGGACTCTCAATGCTGGTAAGGAACTGGTCGGCCACGTCCTCACCTCGATCAGCTGTCTCCGCGCGAGCTAAGCCGGAACGGCAACCTCGGTACACCTGTCACCAGCAGCGGGTGTGAGATCTACTGCAGAAGGTAGATCCCAGTGGGTACCGTCACCAATATCCACGGTATGCCCACTAAGTCTACCGGAGGCAAAACAGATAGGTATGCAGATAGATAGATAAGGGGTAAGCTGAAAGAAAACTACAGCTAACATGTCTCAATCATAAAGCTCAAGAGACTCTACCAATAATATGATATGCATACACACGCTACTGCTATATGCCTCAAGTACCATGCTCAAGGAAAACCCATCTAAGAACGTACTATGCATACACCACTCGCACACGAGGTGCTCAATCGACCCAATCGAGCTGACTGCCACATCGGTCCAGTCAAGCCTGCGCCTCCCAAGTATATCAACGTTGGGTGTCCAATCGGACTAACTCGCTATCGAAAAGTGACACATGCAGGCTATAGTCGAGATCCACGCTCTCTCTCAGAACGGAATGGACTCAAGCTCCTCACATCTCGCACAACGGTCAAAGTACTCTCAATGATCCGGACCACCGTCAAACCCCACGGTTCCCAACAACACTAGCACTGGTCTAACTACAGCTATAAGACACCCCTCAGCCCCCAGGCATGAGTGCAACAATAAAAGTACCTGACCAAAGATGACCCAATCAATCCACCAGTAAAAACCGGTACTACCTGCTCTGTCATCAATCTCCCGAACTCAGTATCTCCACTGTCCAAATGACCGGAACCCAACACGGTCTGACCGGAAACCCAACACGGTCTGACCGGAACCCAACACGGTCTGACCGGAACCCAACACGGTCTAAAGCCTACTCCGGAGCGGCGCTCGAGGGGAGCGACCCACACGAGCAAAGTATCTCAGTAACAAATATCTCTGTCAAGTATCTCAATAGCAGGCTATAATCCACGATCAAATAGATCGGAAACTCAAACGCTCAAACGACACAACTCAGTCGGGAAAACCCACCACGACTCGATCAGGAAGTGCCCACCACTCTCACAGCTATGTCGGAGAACCACCTCCCCGACTAGATCTGATATGTACGACCCATAATCTAGAAAACCTCATCGATCCCAACAAAAGCTCACACTCACATGACACTAGAAACTCATCTCACAAATCTCTAAAAAATCCACTCGGCCCCCCCCCCCCCTGGCACGAGTATACAAGCATAACGGGCCACCTGGACCTATGTCATACCCCTGGTGAACTCATAATTTAAAACCACTTTGAAAATACCGATTTTCCTTAAAACGGACTTTCTCGATTTTTAAAACGATCCAGGTGCAAATATGATGCCAACAAAATATGAAATCTAGTGTCATATAGTATCAGGAGTATGCTAAAAAAATGATCCGAGGTTCCAGTAAATTTTACAGAAAATTACAGGCAACTATCAGATTTAGTAATAGTGAAAAATAGCACTCTATACATGAACAAACTGCATCCAGAAGCATTAAAGGGCATTTCGCAAATTTTGGAAGAAATTCCAACCCACCTGGAATGCTTTCCGCAGGCAATTGCTGAAGTCGGTGAAGTGCTGGAATCTCGAACTGACGAAACCTCGAAAGTTGTGTCGCACAACCCGGAAAAATCCTCGGAAGCTCCAATAAAATTTCCCGAGTCCAAACAAAAATCCGTGCATACTGTGGCTCATTCCACGGCTAAACACAGTGCAAATAAAAGCCCAAGTACACCACAAACCACCAATAGTTACAGCTTCCCAAAGTACCAAAGCATACTAATAATTAAAGTCCACAGCTCACATACACTTCTCACATAAATCCTTTACTACAAGGTTCCAAGCCCAAAAGCAAAATAGGTAATCCTCAGCACACACGAACACATTAATTTGTCCACCAATTCCTTCACAAACCACCCCAAATCAAACACATAAACTCACATAAATTAATCTGTAAGCTCCATTTATACTCTCAATCAGCTCCAATTGCACACAATTAAATAATGTTCACATACACCATTATTCAACTCCCCCTTACTAATAAGTACAAGCTACATCTACCCCCTTTATTACACTCAATTTACATCCACAGCCCACACTCACCTCATGCATACATGCTGTGACGCATTCCAAAAATCACACCATCACATTACTAATACATCCCCAGCATAAGCTGCTTCCCAAGAATCACATAAACAAAATCCCTTAATTCCATCCTCAATAGATAATTCCACATTACAAGCACATATCACAAAAAGGTCCACCTTAGCTCACATCCTGCTCACATAAAAAGTACAATTACACCAACCATCCACACACTCTAATAATCCAAAGCACACTCACAAATTATAAGCTCTCAATATACAATTTACCAATTTTACCTCCCCTGCACACACACACTAGCACCCCCAACACACACCTTGGGCACACCCAGCCAATAAATAGCACAACAAAGCCTCCAAGCAACAACACCATACTACATTAAACACCTCACCATAACACCCACAGCACAATCACTCTTCACACATGCTCAGATAACTACGCTAGTGAAGAAAAGTGCATAATTTAATTCCATCATAGTTAACATAATCAGCAGGTCAAAAACATATAACCAACACACTTCACAAACCAAGCCCACATAACCCACAAAAGGGTTCCTCTCTCTGGTTCCCACGCCCTGAGCCAACAGCAAAAATCACCCCCTACCGCGCACTTAATCGGAGCTCCGCACGGCGCTTCGCCGAAAACCGTGCACCTGCCGCCGTCCTGTGAGAGCAAAAGGGGAAAAACTCATCAAAAACCGCCCACAAAAGCCCACGCGACAACGGCTTGCCTGCCGACCCCATGCCGCAGCCGCGCCCACCACGCGCGCTGCGCTGCTGCTGCCGCGCGCACATACGCCGCGCGCATGCAGGCCGCGCGCGCATGCTGCGCGCATGCGGGCCGCGCGCATGCCGCGCGCCCGCGGCAAGCGGCGCCTCTGCTGCGCACCGCCGAAGCCTGCTGCCTCCTCTCCTCACCAGGCAGCCCACAAAAAAAAACAAGCTTCTAAAAACAGCACAACCTCACTCTCAAAAACCCACAAAAAAACACAACCCACATACCTTGTTGGAGGGTCGGCGCGCGCGTTCCGCTCGCTCCACGCGGCCTCAAGCAGCAAAAACACACCCCAGTACACACTTTCACTCCTCTCTTAATCCTCTTCTTTTTTTCTTCTTTTTCCCCTCCTTTCTTCCTTCTTCTTTTTTCTCTTCTCCACTTCCTCTGTTCCTTTCCCATTCCTCTGCTTCAACCAGAGAGAAGAAATGGTGACGTGGAGTTCTTAATTAGGAGCCACTAATTAATAAGGAAGGGGGGAGTGGTGGGAGCATTAAATGCACTCCCAAAATATCCCAACACATACTTTAAATCCATATCCCATTAATCCACTCCCTACAATCCTCAACTACAACAGAAGCAAACCCATAATTCAACTAATTAAATTAATATATTAAATAATTCATCAAAGGCCCCCGTCAACTCACGTTTTGCCCTCGGGCCTCCACACGGATCCGAAACCTCCCGAACTCCGCTGTAATCTGAAAATACACCTGATTCAAGTGTTCCCAATATTTCTGCACTCCACTGTGAAGTCGGGGCTTCCCCGAAACCAGTCCTCTAATGACGGACAAAGCCCGAAAAACCCCGAATCGACCTGGGGCTTCAGCATTGATCCGTTCAACCCGAACTCATCATTAATCCAATATGGAATACGCCCGAGGCAATTTCCCCCCCCGCACCACGCCATCTTGCGAGGTCGGTGCGCTATACGAAATCCCGGTATTTCTACACCGCCGTTGTAAACGGGAGGCCGCCGCCGTCGTTACCAGGTCGCGGGGTCTTCGCCGGAGTCGCCGGGAGCGAAACGGAGAAGAATCGCGAAACGGGGAGCGAAAACGGCGAAGAAAAGCGCGAAATTAGGGTTTACTGTGCTTGTCCTACAGCCGGTCCACGGGTCCAGTCTTGCACCCGGTCATGCCCGCAGCGTCGGAAGCACCAGACCCGGTGCACGGTTTCGTGCCACCGGCCCGCCCAAGGCGCGCGGTGCACGCCTCATGCGTGCACCCGGGCGCACGCGCTTGCGCCGAAAGGGCAAGGACCGGTGCCACACTCGGGTCGTGCACCGGCCCGGCCGGATGCGCGGGTGCACGCTCTCCGGTGCACTCGACGCATGCCGCCGCCGCCTGACGCCGTTAACCCGGTGCACGTTGCCTACCCGTGCACCAAACCAGACAGCCCGAAGTTCATTTGCTCCGTTTGAGTCCGTTTTTTCCACCGTTTTGAGCGCCGTCTTCGCCGTTTGGATCGACATCTCCGCGGTTTTCTTGGCATGGCAATTGGGATCTTTTTGGTCACTGTTTTATTTTGTTGGGGTGCCGATT
>JAQNDB010004483.1:0-23616 GCA_029204045.2 Tillandsia leiboldiana
CAGTAGAAAATGAAATACAAAGATCAATAGATGTTTGAAATCCCAATATATAGATAATTATCTAGACAATCTGTTGAAGAGAGTGGCTCTTTGAGCATCTTTCTTTAAAAACCCACCTTATACCAACCTTGAAATTTGACAGAGTCAAGTATTTCAACATGCATTTTACTTAATCAAAATTTGAACAACCATGCTTGGTATACATGTGGTAGCTGCACACAATACTCGGACGACCGAGGTGGTAGCTCTTTCCTCCATGTGGTGGTAGTTTTCACACTCCTCATTGGGATGTAACTCTTTCCACATCTTTTGAGCATTTTACCTTTTTTCTATGACTCCCCCTCAATTGGCTATCAATTATTTAAGATATAAAGTATTCAACCAAAATTGATCTCGATTTCATACTCGACTAAGCAGTCAAATAAGATAATGACTATACCAAGAGATCATAGAGAGAGAGAATTGACTTTGATCACTTTAGAAGATGATTTAATTAACATAATGATCATTGCAACAGTGAAATATTATGATGGCAAAAGCATAATAAATTTCTAAATGTGCGAAAAGATGCAATTAAAGTCAATTATGATCTATGCTCAATTAATGTCCTATGTACAAACATAGATAATGAACAAAAACAAACAAAATACAAAACCTATCCTAAGCAAGATTTCAAAAAGAAGTTATTTCAAGGAAAGCATCCCAATTGCTTTTCGTAAATGAATAAAACGTTTTTGATCCAAAGGTTTTGTTAGAATGTCAGCTAATTGATCCTCAGTTGAAATATATGAAAGTTGAAGAGTATTTGATTCAACTAGCTCTCTAAGAAAATGATATCTAAGTTCAATATATTTTGTTCTAGAGTTGCAACACAGGGTTTTTAGAAATGTTAATAGCACTAGTGTTGTCACAAAGTATTGTTACCGAAGATGCTGAAATGCGGAAGTCGCTCAATACGCTTTTCATCCAAATGAGTTGAGTTGAGCAACTTCCAGCTGAAATGTATTCCGCTTCGGCAGTCGAGAGTGCTATGCAGTTCTGCTTTTTACTGTGCCATGCAACAAGGCAATGGCCAAGATAGAAGCATGCACCACTCGTGCTTTTCCGATCATCCACTGATCCTGCCCAATCGGCATCTGAGTATCCAACAATATCCAAACTTGTTCCCATAGGATACCAAATTCCGAAATTAATTGATCCTTTGATATACCGGATGATCCTTTTCACCGCTTTCAGGTGAACCTCCTTTGGTGCGGATTGATATCTCGCGCAAATCCCAACACCAAAAGATATATCCGGGCGACTAGCCGTGAGGTAAAGTAGACTTCCAATCATACTTCGATACAGTTTCTCGTCTACATTCTCACTATGTGATTCACTTCCAAGTCCCTTGTGGCTAGTTCCCATTGGAGTCGGAAAATCTTTACAATTTTCTAGATCAAACTTTTTGACCAACTCCATTGCATACTTGGATTGACTCAAGTGAATACCTTCATCATTTTGTTTAATTTGCAATCCAAGGAAATAAGTCAATTCGCCCATCATGGACATCTCAAATTCGCTTTCCATGGTCTCCGCGAATTTAGAAGCATCGTTATCTCTTGTTGCGCCAAATACAATGTCATCGACATAGATTTGTGCTACAATGAAAATTGCTTTGATAATGCTTCACAAAGAGAGTCCTATCAGCTCCCCCTCGAGTATAGCCCTTCTCCAAAAGGTGCTTTGTTAACCTTTCGTACCATGCTCGCGGTGCTTGTTTCAGACCGTAAAGAGCCTTTTTCAAACGAAAAACATGGTTAGGTTGTTTATGATCTACAAAACCTTTCGGTTGAGCCACATAAACTTCCTCATTTAAAAACCTATTTAGAAATGCGCTCTTAACGTCCATTTGAAATAATTTGATTTTAAAATGACAAGCAATAGCGAATAGTATACGAATGGACTCGAGTCTAGCTACAGGGGCGAAGGTTTCATCAAAGTCTATACCTTCTACTTGAGAGTAGCCTTGAGCAACTAATCGTGCCTTGTTCCTGATGATAGTACCATCCTCATTTTTCTTGTTCTTGAAGATCCATTTGGTACCTATCACATTGTGTTGCTTTGGAGGCTTCGTTAATTCCCAGACTTTGTTTCGCTCAAATTGATGGAGCTCTTCCTGCATTGCTTTAATCCAGTAGTCATCCTGAAGAGCTTCATCTATGTTCTTTGGTTCGATTTAAAGATACGTAGCAAGCGAATCCACAAACCAACTGCCTCCGAGTTCTGACTCCTTCTTGTGGATCTCCAATAATATTCGATTCCGGATGATCCTTGGAGATTCGTAACGTTTGTTGAAACGGAGTACTCGGAGATATATGAGATGATTCCTGCACATCAGATAAACTAGAAGAACCATTAGATGCATCATTAATATTGGAAGTATTATTATGAGAAGATGCACTAGCAGGAGAATCATCATCTAGAGAGATATCGAGGGTAGATTTTCCAGTTCAAAGTGAAAAGCTTCATCTACTTTAACATTTATAGATTCTACGATCGTCTTAGATTCAATGTTAAATACTCGATATGCTCTGCTATTCGTAGAATAACCAAAAAGATCCCTTCATCACTTCGAGAGTCGAACTTTCCAAGATTTTCACGGTCACGTAAAATGTAACATCGACTCCCGAAGACACGAAAATATTTGATGTTGGGTTTTCTACTAAACCACAGCTCATATGGTGTATTTAAAGTTCCTGGGCGCAAGTAAACTCTATTAATGACATAAACAGCGGTGTTCACGGCTTCAGCCTAAAAATGTAGCGGTAAATTCCGGCTATGAAGCATCACACGCACTATCTCTTGAACAACCCTGTTCTTGCGCTCAACAACACCATTCTGCTGAGGTGTATAGGGTGCCGAGAATTCATGTTTAATTCCATTTGAAGTGCAAAAATCAATGAATTTTGAATTTATGAATTCTCCACCTCTATCACTTCTAACACGAATGATCTTTTCATTCTTTTCAATCATAATACGATGGCAAATCTCATGAAAAGAGTCAAACGTATCAGCTTTCTCTTTTAAAAATGCTACCCAAGAAAACCGAGAGAAATCATCAACCAATAAAAAAATGTACCATTTACCTCCCAAAGATGGTTGACGGGTCGGCCCCATTAAGTCCATGTGCAAAAGTTCCAAGGGCCGTTTTGTACCAACGTGGTTCAAGTTCTTGTGTGCAGTCCTAGACTGTTTTCCCTTTTGGCAACCACCACACACAACGTTTTGTTTAAATAAAAGCTTTGGAACCCCCTTGACCACGTCCTTGTTTGAAATTCTAGTAAGTTCCTTAAAATTTAAGTGACCTAGCCTTTCATGCCAAAGAGTTTCATTATTCAAAGCAGCTAAGTTACAATTTTCAGAAAATTTATTAGGAACAACATAACAATTGTTTTCAGATCTAACCCCTTTTAAAAAGAAGACATGGTCCTTATCAGTTACAACGCATTCAACAGATGAAAAGTTAACTGAAAAACCATTGTCGCAAAGTTGACTTATGCTTATGAGGTTAGTCTTAAGGCCATCAACAAATAAGACGTTTTTCAAAATCGGGCCATCTGGAATAGCTACCGTCCCTTTTCCAACAATTTTGGAAGATCGACCGTCTCCGAAAACAACGTGTCCTCCGGAGATTTTCTCAAGATTTCGAAAACTATTTTTGTCACCGGTCATGTGACGGGAACACCCGCTATCCAGATACCAAGACGAACTATCATATGCATGCAAGGAAACATTGGAAACAAGACAAGGGAAAATTTCACCTTTGCGCACCCAAACCCTTTTGGAGTGCGTCGGTAATGGTCGTGAAGTTATATGCCTAGGTGAAGGCGTCTTGTTATAGCGATTGTTGTTCCTTGATGAGATCGTCTTGCGCGATGAACTACCAAGTCTCTTTTCATTTGAAAAGTTTTGCTTTGATTTTCGGGGAGGAGCCTTTTTGGTAGTTGTTGCAAGAGGTCCTTGAGATGAGCGTTCGACTCCCGTCTTGCAATATCTTCTTATGTGCCCTGAAACACCACAACGAAAACATACCTTAGATCTTGACGATCCCAAAGAGGATGAAGTAGGTTTGTTGTCGTTGTTTGTCTTGAATTCCGGTGTCGGAGGAGGAGATACCGACTGAGGCACAAAAACTGTCTCACTCGAACTTGGACTGTTTCCAGTTTGAGTGTATCCGAGGCCGAACCTATTTGATTGACCAAGACCAAGAAGTCTATCCAACTTACTCCTTCCTGAAGAGAATCGCTGTAAGTCATTCTTGAGTTGGAAATGGTCTTTGTCATTTCCAGGTTATCCTGTCGAGCCTCGTTGTAGAGCTTTGAAAAGTGATTCGCGTTATCCACCAGATTTGTATGTTCCTTCTCAAGTTGCTCATTGGACTCTTGAAGGGAAGCATTTTCTTTTATCAGATTTTCTCTTTCCACTTCAAGAGCGTTTGAGAGAGAAGTCGCTCTTTTTGTTTCTTCTTCGAGATCATGCACTCTCCCTCTCAAACTCTGGTTTTGCTTAGCCACTTTCTTTGAGTCCCTCAAAAGTCTGTGGTAGGCTAGAGCAAAATCTTCACCTTCCGAATCATCCGATTCGTTGTCCATTGCGTTCTTTTCAACAGTGGAGTTGGACAACGACTCAGATGTACTTGCCATAAAGCACATGAAGGGTGAAGATACGGACGCGTGGAATGCGGTGGAGCACTTTTCTTCATCACTCGAAGACTACTCATTTGACGTTGAGTTGTCATCCCAAGTGACGACTTGCATCGCCTTCTTCTTTGCCGGATACTTGTTGGGACACTCCGTTGCAATGTGGCCGTAGCCTCGACATTTGAAGTATTGTAGTTGTCCCTCTGAACTTTTCTTATCCTTTGAGAAGTTCTCTTGCTTACTTGACTTGTAACCTGAAGTACCCTTGCCTTTGTTCGACTTTCCGAAGGATGGAGATTTGCTTGAATTACCCCTTCGAAAGTTGCGGCGAAACTTCCTTGTCAAGAGAGCGAGTTGCTTCTCAAATTCCTCCATAGAAAGGTTCTCGTCATCGTCGGAGGAGGATGTATCCGCGTCTTCTTCCTTAGTTGTTTTCAACGCATAACCTGAAGACTTAGAAGTGGATGCCTTTCCAGAAGAATTGTTAGTAGTAAATGTCATTTCATAAGTTTGTAATGAACCAACTAATTCTTCTACACGTATTTCGTCCGGGTGTTTAATAGTTTCAATGGCAGTAACCTTTGGGCGAAATCGTTCAGGAAGAGTTCTTAAGATCTTTCTTACAATCTTAAATTCTGGAATCTTCTCTCCCAGATTAGCACATGAGTTTACGATGTCTTGCAATCGTGTATAGTAGTCCGTGAAAGATTCATTTTCTGCCATTAAGATAGAGTCAAACTTGCTCGTAAGCATTTGCAGTTTCTGAATCTTCACGAGGTTAGTTCCCTCATGTGTAACCTGAAGAACATCCCAGATTTCTTTTGCAGTCTCACATGCCGAGATGCGAGAGAATTCAGTTTGAGATAAGGCATTAAAGATAGCATTAATTCCCTTGCCATTGTAAGAAGATGAATCTAACTCTTCCTTGGTCCATTTCGACCTAGGTTTTAAGGTGCGAACATCACCAATAAATTCAGTTGGATTAGACCATCCTAATTCAATTGATTGCCACACCCGTTCGTCGATGGAAATTAAAAAGGCTTTCATCCGTACTTTCCAGTACGCATAATTTGTTCCATCGAAGAACGGGGGTCGGTTGATGTTTCCACCTTCAACCATTGTTTACAACCCTATTCCCGCTCTGATACCACTTGTTGGGTTATATGTAATACGGATCTAAATAGGGGAAAAAACACCTAGAGGGGGGTGAATAGGTGTAAACGCATAAACACTCAAAAAATCGTTGCGATAAAAACCCAATGCGGAAATAAAAATAATACGCAAGATTTTTACGTGGAAAACTCCATCACCGGAGTAAAAAACCACGGGACCGATAACACGGCAGAAATCCACTAGAATTAAAACACGTACAAGGTGATTTACCGTACACACTTACGACTCAACCTTTTCCATACGCTCCTAGAGGATCTTCTCCGCTCGCTCCGCGACGCTTCTCGAATCCACGATCTGCGCCCAACGCCGAATCCACGGCGTCCAACGTCGAATCCACGACGTCCGACCGAATCCACGGTCTTCACCCAATAGCACCCTTCGAATCCACGAACGTGCCTCGCTCCGAATCCACGAGAGCGGTTGAACCTTGAATCCACAAGGACAAGCGAATCCACGCGCCGATTTTTGGGGTAAATCGTTGTTTTGGGTGGTGATGATCCGCCGAATACTTAGATCAAAGATAGATCGGAAATACCATCTAAGTATTCATTAGTTTGATTCAACTCAAGATGTGAGTATGAAAACCTAGAATCAAACTAATCAACATAGATGAAGAAACATAGAGTATTCTCTAATGATTTCCTTTCTTCTCTATATGTGGATCTAGAGCCGTAAAAGATGATATATGAAAATGACGGCTATTTCGATTCACAGTGGATTAACCCTAGAAAAAGAATCATAGGGTCTATTTATAGGTTAGAAACCCTAGGAAGGAGATAAGAATCAAAAACCTAACATTTCTGGAAATTTTACGGACGGCGATCCGGATCGGACTAGCTGTGATCCGGATCGTCGTAACGAGTCAGCCAGTTCCAGAAAAACGAAGGTTCGGGATCCGGATCGAAGTGCTTGATCCGGATCGTTCATACAGTTCACCAAACATCAACGTTCGGGATCCGGATTGCGAAGCCTGATCCGGATCGTTCAAGGAAGATGGTAAACTAAGTGTTCGGGATCCGGATCAAGAGGCTACGATCCGGATTGAACTGGTGTATGAACGAACCACCTTCGGGATCCGGATCGAACAACCTGATCCGGATCCTGAACATGTCCCAAGTCCAGTTTTTGATTTTTATGCAATGAAAGATTCTTCCAAGTGTTTCTACACTACATGAAGTATTCGGATCACACAAAATCTTAGGTTAAACATACCTGATCCTTTTGAATTCTTCTTTCTTGAGATTGAGTTAAATGATCCAACTTTCTTCACCTTCAATCTTCAAGACTTGAGGCTTTCACGAAACTACGCCAACTCAAATTCCGTAACAAGATGTGGTTGATTTGATCTTTGAGCTCCAATCTTGCAATTTCTTTCAATGTGCCCTGCAAAATTACAACGAAAACATACCTTTGTGCTTGACGATTCTGAAGAGGATGAAGTAGGCTTGTTGTCGTTGGTTGTCATGAATTCCGGTGTCGGAGGAGGAGATACCGACTGAGGCACAAAGACTGTCCCACTCGAACTTGGACTGTTTCCAGTTTGAGTGTATCCGAGGCCGAACCGATTTGATTGACCAAGACCAAGAAGTCTATCCAACTTACTCCTTCCTGAAGAGAATCGCTGTAAGTCATCCTTGAGTTGGAAAATGGTCTTTGTCATTTCCAGGTTATCCTGTCGAGCCTCGTTGTAGAGCTTTGAGAAGTGATTCGCTTTATCCACCAGATTTGTATGTTCCTTCTCAAAACGCTCATTGGACTCTTGAAGGGAAACATTTACTTTTATCAAATTTTTCCTTTCCACTTCAAGAGCGTTTGAGAGAGAAGTTGCTCTTTTTGCTTCTTCTTCGAGATCATGCACTCTCCCTCTCAAACTCTTGTTTTGCTTAGCCACTTTCTTTGAATCCCTCAAAAGTCTGTGGTAGGCTAAAGCAAAATCTTCACCTTCCGAATCATCCGATTCATTGTCCGTTGCAATCTTTTCAACAGTGGAGTTGGACAACGACTCGGATGTACTTGCCATAAAGCACATGAAGGGTGAAGATATGGACGCGTGGAATGCCGTGGAGCTCTTTTCTTCATCACTTGAAGATGACTCATTTGACGTTGAGTTGTCATCCCAAGTGACGACTTGCATCGCCTTCTTCTTTGCCGGATACTTGTTGGGACACTCCGTTGCAATGTGGCCGTAGCCTCGACATTTGAAGCATTGTAGTTGTCCCTCTGAACTTTTCTTATCCTTTGAGAAGTTCTCTTGCTTACTTGACTTGTAACTTGAAGTACCCTTGCCTTTGATCGACTTTCCGAAGGATGGAGATTTGCTTGAATTACCCCTTCGAAAGTTGCGGCGAAACTTCCTTGTCAAGAGAGCGAGCTGCTTCTCAAATTCCTCCATTGAAAGGTTCTCGTCATCGTCTGAGGAGGATGTATCCGCGTCTTCTTCCTTAGTTGTTTTCAACGCATAACCTGAAGACTTAGAAGAGGATGCCTTTCCAGAAGAATTGTTAGTAGTAAATGTCATTTCATAAGTTTGTAATGAACCAACTAATTCTTCTACACGTATTTCGTCCGGGTGTTTAATAGTTTCAATGGCAGTAACCTTTGGGCGAAATCGTTCAGGAAGAGTTCTTAAGATCTTTCTTACAACCTTAAATTCTGGAATCATCTCTCCCAGGTTAGCACATGAGTTCACGATATCTTGCAATCGTGTATAGTAGTCCGTGAAAGATTCATTTTCTGCCATCAAGATAGAGTCAAACTTGCTCGTAATCATTTGCAGTTTCTGAATCTTCACGAGGTTAGTTCCCTCATGTGTAACCTGAAGAACATCCCAGATTTCTTTCGCAGTCTCACATGCTGAGACGCGAGAGAACTCAGTTTGAGATAAGGCATTAAAGATAGCATTAATTCCCTTGCCATTGTAAGAAGATGAATCTAACTCTTCCTTGGTCCATTTCGACCTAGGTGTTAAGGTGTGGACATCACCAATAAATTCAGTTGGATTAGACCATCCTAATTCAATTGATTGCCACACCCGTTCGTTGATGGAAACTAAAAAGGCTTTCATCCGCACTTTCCAGTACGCATAATTTGTTCCATCGAAGAACGGGGGTCGGTTGATGTTTCCACCTTCAACCATTGTTTACAACCCTATTCCCTCTCTGATACCACTTGATGGGTTATATGTAATAAGGATCTAAATAGGGGAAAAAATACCTAGAGGGGGGTGAATAGGTGTAAACATATAAACACTCAAAAATCGTTGCGATAAAAACCCAATGCGGAAATAAAAAATAACTCGCAAGATTTTTATGTGGAAAACTCCATCACCGGAGTAAAAAACCACGGGACCGATAACACGGCAGAAATCCACTAGAATTAAAACACGTACAAGGTGATTTACCGTACACACTTACGACTCAACCTTTTCCATACGCTCCTAGAGGATCTTCTCCGCTCGCTCCGCGACGCTTCTCGAATCCACGATCTGCGCCCAACGCCGAATCCACGGCGTCCAACGTCGAATCCACGACGTCCGACCGAATCCACGGTCTTCACCCAATAGCACCCTTCGAATCCACGAATGTGCCTCGCTCCGAATTCACGAGAGCGGTTGAACCTTGAATCCACAAGGACACGCGAATCCACGCGCCGATTTTTGGGGTAAATCGTTGTTTTTGGTGGTGATGATCCGCCGAATACTTAGATCAAAGATAGATCGGAAATACCATCTAAGTATTCATTAGTTTGATTCAACTCAAGATGTGAGTATGAAAACCTAGAATCAAACTAATCAATATAGATGAAGAAACATAGAGTATTCTCTAATGATTTCCTTTCTTCTCTATATGTGGATCTAGAGCCGTATAAGATGATATAGGAAAATGACGGCTATTGTCACGCCCCGGGGGTTTTATTTTAGCGGAAACGATACCTCAAAGTACGCGTATAGTGCGTACAAATTTTTTTGTTTAAATACCTCCCTCCCCGGCGCGTGCCCAGACCCGCCACATATACAGATTTACTCGAAAATCGGGCAGAGTCTCCTCTGTATATGCACGGCGTCGCGGCTGTTACAATAGTCGAACATAAGCAATCATTTTCCCATTTAGTCACAATAAGGGACTTTTTATTGTTAATCGGTACTAACACTGACGGTTTCTATGATGTACTATCTTACCCCGTGACTTGGTTACTTGGTTACTTGGTTACTTGGTTACTTGGTTACTTGGTTACTTATGCTCGAGTTGCGACACGCGCACCCGCGGTTTGGCCACCGCAAAGGGTGCTCTTTTCCGGAAAGGCGGTCTTCGACCCGTGTTACCCCACGAGGTGACGTAGTGGGGGCCCCCATAGGTGGGGGGTTTGAGGCAGCGAGGTGCGAGCGGTGCGACCTGTCGGGATTGGATCCCGATGAGGTCAGGTGTGCGACCGCCGGGATTGGATCCCGATGTGGTCAGGTGTGCGACCGCCGGGATTGGATCCCGATGCGGTCAGGTGTTACAGGTGATACCGGGGTTGCAGGTGTTACAGGTGGTACAGGTGGTTGCGAGTTACCGTTACGAGTAGAGCGGTTGTTCCGGCCAGTCTTACTTTTGTGACTTGGTATTACTTTACTGTTTTAGTACTATTCTTATGATAGTGTCGCTGACTACCCACTCTGTGACAGGTACCTCCAGGGGGTAGAGGTAGGCGACGGTGAGGCCGAGGTGGTAGCAGTCGGGCTGAGGGAGCCCTAGTATGCTGTATCATTTACTTTCTCTGCATTTCATTCAGAACTGTAGGTTATTGTGTGGTTCTCGATACCCTTGTGGGGTCGTGTGGATGTTGAGTACTTTCTTGCTGGTTATGCACTACTATTTCCTTTATTGTTCCCGTTGGGCCCGTTTTCTAAACCTTGTGGATTTATGCCGTTTTCCAATCTGTTTTCAAAACCTAAGGCCGTGTGGGCCTGTTTTCAAAACGGTGAGTTTATACTTTCAACTTGACTGGCCACGGGTATTGTTTAGTCTTCATGCACCATACTACTTCGAACTGTTGTGACTAAATGGGGAAATGATTGCTTATGTTCGACTATTGTAACAGCCGCGACGCCGTGCATATACAGAGGAGACTCTGCCCGATTTTCGAGTAAATCTGTATATGTGGCGGGCTGTATATGTGGCGTAAAGTGCGTACATCTTTTTTTTTGTTTGTTTAAAAACCTCCTTCCCCGGCGCGTGCCCAGACCCGCCACATATACAGATTTACTCGAAAATCGGGCAGAGTCTCCTCTGTATATGCACGGCGTCGCGGCTGTTACAATAGTCGAATATAAGCAATCATTTTCCCATTTAGTCACAACAGTTCGAAGTAGTATGGTGCATGAAGACTAAACAATACCCGTGGCCAGTCAAGTTGAAAGTATAAACTCACCGTTTTGAAAACAGGCCCACACGGCCTTAGGTTTTGAAAACAGATTGGAAAACGGCATAAGTCCACAAGGTTTAGAAAACGGGCCCAACGGGAACAATAAAGGAAATAGTAGTGCATAACCTGCAAGAAAGTACTCAACATCCACACGACCCCACAAGGGTATCGAGAACCACACAATAACCTACAGTTCTGAATGAAATGCAGAGAAAGTAAATAAAACAGCATACTAGGGCTCCCTCAGACCGACTGCTACCAACTCGGCCTCACCGTCGCTACCTCTACCCCCTGGAGGTACCTGTCACAGAGTGGGTAGTCAGCGACACTATCATAAAAATAGTACTAAAGCAGTAAAGTAATACCAAGCCACAAAAGTAAGACTAGCTGGCACAACCGCTCTACTCGTAACGGTAACTCGCATCCACCTGTACCACCTGTAACACCTGCAACCCCGGTATCACCTGTAACACCTGACCGCATCGGGATCCAATCCCGGCGGTCGCACACCTGACCACATCGGGATCCAATCCCGGCGGTCTCACACCTGACCACATCGGGATCCAATCCCGGCGGTCTCACACCTGACCACATCGGGATCCAATCCCGGCGGTCTCACACCTGACCACATCGGGATCCAATCCCGGCGGTCGCACCGCTCGCACCTCGCTGCCTCAAACCCCACACCTACGGGGCCCCCCACTACGTCACCTCGTGGGGTAACACGGGTCGAAGACCGCCTTTCCGGAAAAGAGCACCCTTTGCGGTGGCCAAACCGCGGGTGCGCGTGTCGCAACTCGAGCATAAGTAACCAAGTAACCAAGTAACCAAGTAACCAAGTAACCAAGTCACGGGGTAAGATAGTACATCATAGAAACCGTCAGTGTTAGTACCGATTAACAATAAAAAGTCCCTTTCGGATTACCAACACAATACTCAGCCTCGACCGTAAACCCACCTCAACACAAGTGATCCTGAAATCCGCTGGGAGGCTCACTTGCTAGCGGCTGATTGCTAGTACCTGAATAATAGATACAAGTCAATAATAAACTCTCTCTCATATCCATCCCTCTAACTCACTGTGTACAGCAGTCTACCAGGCTACAATTACAAATTGACCCCTAAGGTTTTACCCAATTGCACTTTTACAATAAAATAAGAGCCGTTTTCGCTCGTTCTCTCAACTGGGATATTATTTTTACGAACTGTCACTTCCAGTAAGTGACACTCGACCCGCTGAACACCGTGCTCACCCATTTGCAGCAGCACGGAACCCGAGGAAAACTTCGGGCCATAATATACCTCTCTAATATAGCTTAAATGTATTTTTGTTTCTTCGGCTCAACGAAACCGAAATCCGACGCGAGCATCGCGTCCAGTGACCCCAAATTAGCTAGGAGCTCACTGTCGCGGCTCCGCAAACAGCCCAGAACAGGACTTAGGCCAACCAACTAACCTAGAGCTTGATAACACTACAACTTTGCATTTACAAGTGCCCACTGCAAAATAACTTGAGCATTTTGCTCAGGACACCTCAGGGACACAGGGGCTTGCCCAAAGTGCAGCCCAGAACTGCTGGATCAAGCAGATCCAAGCCCCTTGATCTCGAATGGCTTAGCTTGGCTCCACACATTGATCCGCACAGTCAAACATGCAACTGAAGTGAGCATCAAGCTCATGGAATCATGTGGAGTAATCTGGTACTTTGCTGGATGCCCATAATTTGCTAAAACCAACTTCGAGTTCTTTGAGGCATTTCATCAAGCACTTGGTGGGCATAATTCATAAACAATGAACCAAGCTCTTGCCCGAGCTTGTTTTCTGTAGAGGGAGCACCTGGGACTTCCTAACTTGGATAGAAGCAATCCTCCAGGTTGCAGCAACTCCCCATTCAAGCCTGGCCCATCTTGTATCCTCGGTTTGCCGAGAAACAAGAAAAAGAAATCGGAGAAGATGAAGCCTTTGCTTCGAAAATGGTGACCACCCATCCAGGGGTTCTGGGCCTCATCCACTTGCACCAACAGGTGCTATAACTCATCACAGGCTTACCTGAACCCATGCCCGGCGACAGGGCACGGCGGCGGCGACGGTGGAGAAAGCTCGGGTTTGGAGCTTCCACCTCTAATGGCGGATTTCCACCAAGGCTGCATGGAGCCCATGCAATAGCATGGATGGTATCTACTTGATCCCAGAAAGCTTCCCGACCACTCCCCGTATGCCGGCGACGGTCGGAAGGCCGGCCACCGCAACTCGAACCCATTTCGGGTCATCCATGGCCGCGCCACCCTCTGGCTGCATGGGTGCCATGCAACCGCATTTGTGAAGGCCTCTCACTCCCAGGAAGCTCCCCAGCTACCTGGCCGGAGGTGGGGAAGCTCGCCGGCGCCGGAGCACAATGCTTGGCTTTGGTGCAGAAACCCGAGAACTAGGGTTCCGATCTGCCGCTCAACCACTTGATCAAACTCTACCAAATTTGGTAGAGTTGATCCTTATCTCCTACAGATTTTTCCCATGATTTTGGTTCAAGACCCGAGCCGCCGGATGCGACGGTTGGCCGCGGCGGAGCAAAACAACCTTTTCCGGCGGTGCAACCTCACCGCCGGCAAACGGCCGTGCATGGAGGTTCGGTACTTGGCAGGGAAAGTCTGCAACACCTAACTAAGACTCTGCCATGGGTCTTGGGCCAATAAAACCAAAGGATAAGAAGCTTCACCTTCGCCGGAGTTGGAGAAGGTGGGATGACGCCGGTTTCGCTCCTCCCAGCGTCGCGCGGCCACGGTAGGATTCCGGTTCACCTTGGCTAGTCTTCTGCAAGTTGCAGAGGTCCTCTGGATGCTTTGGAAGAGAACCCAGGCCACCTTGGTGCAACCCTTCCTCCACAACCCAAAATCCGGCAAGGATCTTGCTTTCCAGCGATCCTCGGCGGCGGCTGATGGCGCGGCTCACGGGGGAGATGCAGAGGAAGCAGGAGAAACCTTTGATGGAGGTTGGGTGCAAGAAAACTCTGTGTGATCCCCCTTCCTCAAACTTCCACTTCCCTTTTATACAACCGGGCCTCCTCACCTTACTACGAGCCACCCAAAGAAGAGGGCGGTTCCTGGGCATGGAGGTCGTGGCAGAGGGGAGTGGGAACATGGATGAGCAGTTGTAACTGCTTCTGTAACTGATTCCAAACTAACGCATAGTGTTAATAGCGAATTTTCCCTTTCTTTGCAACTAAGTCCCTCTAAACCTTGATCATTACAATTCAGTCCATAGTCGTAGGTCATTTATGCATAGAAGTCCTTCTCCAAATAACCTCATTGCATTTGACACATAAAATATTAAGATTTTTGCGAAAATACCTATTTTTTCGACGTATTTCACGCATTTCGAGACGAACGGTTCGTCAAATTGCGAAACCGACTTCGCCACGACGTCCGGCTCGTCGAGACCTATCAAGTAGCGTATTTGCTTGCTTGATTCAGCGCTCGAATAAAATCTCGGGCCATAAAGTTCTGTAAGTTGCAGTATGACGCACGCACTTCGATGCACCCGGATCACTAAACGCGAATTCCGTCAGTGCCATTGTGCTCAGAACGGCGGTGCCATTCAAATCGACTACCCGAATCGCTAGATTCGGACTCCAGACAGTGAATCGGCTAACGTTCGCTCGGTGGGGAATTAAATCAGGAGGTTACTATTCACGACTTAAGTCGTGTGTAGTGGCCCAAATTCCCATGCAGCGTTCTTCCGATGAATCCACTGTTAGAGCACCTAGCGTTGGTGTATCTGGCCCATGGTGCGTCAATGGGATGCCACAGATGGACCCTGTGTGTTATTATTAGCTGTGTAGGCCTTCGGCTGAATTTGCCGAAATTTCGGAAAAGAATTAGGCCCAACAGAGGTCGGAAATGGATTCAGCACGGAAAAACGCTTGAAAACGGCTATTTGCTTGTTTATTTCTGAGTCCGGATGCCCAAAAACGGACTCCCGGAAGTTTTCAGTGGAAATTGGTGCATGGGAGGGGCCGTAGACCGCCGGGATGCCACGTGGCGGCCTGTCATTGGCCGGTTCAGGATGCGCGGTCCACAGAGCTGCGCGGCGGGGTGCACAGACCCGGCGCATGGACACGTGGCACCGCCTGATTGGCGGGCGCAAGGCGCGCGGTCTACCGGGTGAGCGCGGCGGTGCATGGACCAATGCGGGGCCACGTGGCAGCCTCCGGTTGGTCGGTGCATGCGGCGCGGTCCACAGAATTCCAGTTGAATGCGTGGACCGGGTGTAGGGGACACGTGTCACCCTCTGGTTCGCGGGCGCACCGTGCGCGGCGCACGGAGTCGGGGCCGGTACCTCGGGGCGCGTGCCCACGTCGGGGCCATGCCGCGCGCCCGGCGCGGCCGCCGACCGGTCAGCGGGTCAACCGGGGAGGACACGCGTCGCCCGCTGATTGGCGGGCGCCAACCGCCTCACTGTGCGGGGGCGGGCCACGTGGCAGCCCGTGGGTGGGCCGAACAGCTGTTTGCTGTTCGGCGGGCCACGTGGCGGCTCCTGGTGGATTCGGGCGTGAACAGTGTTGGGCCGGCCCAACACTGTAGCCGCCCGAATGTTCCGGGCGCCCGAATTTTTGGGCCCAAAGCCCATTGACTTTGTTTTTCCGGGCAGTTTCGGGTGAGGCCTATAAAAAGGCCTCAAGGGGCCTTGTTTTGAAGCTTTTCCCGAAAGCTTTTCACTTGGAGCCCTTCACCAATTCTCTTCCTCTCCCTCTTGTGCATCTCTTGGCGGAAGTTCAGAATTTTTGGAGGCCGCGACGACGGCGACTTCTACATCGGGGTGCGGAGCGACGATCTACTGTTGGAGGCCCATTTTCGTCTCAGTTTAGTCTGGGAGGTCTACCGGGCTACTCCGACATTATTTTTGGACGATTTCTGCGGTGACGGTTTTGTAAGAGGTAAATCTACATTTTTCGTGTTGGACACTTTTTCTGGATCCGAGCTTTTCTTGGGGTTCTGGGTACATTTTTAACCCCCTTTGCGACTGTTGGTTGATTTGGACAGCACCTACTTGTCGGATTTTTATCTCCTCATCCGGACATCGGAATTCGACGTTTCAGGACTCTATCGACATCTACTCTTCGCGAGGATCGCCGTCATATTTTTATTGGAATTTTGGAGGAAGTTTTTCAGGTGAAAATTTCGTGTTAATGGGACTGTTCACCACAGATTTTGGGGAATGTGGAATTTGTGTGAATTAAAGTGTAATTTTGGTGTATGTTTGTACCCAGGAGTTTGTGAGCACTTCTACCGTGTTGTTGGCTTGGTGGGATTTGTGATTTGACAGTTGTGGGCTTTCTCAGCTGTACGATTTCGGACAGTTAGCACTTTCAGGTGGGTGACCTTGCTTCCAAGAACTCTGGACTGTGTACTAATTCTATGTGTGTAGGATCATGCATGTTAGAAATTGGAGTATTAGCATGTGTAAAACTGTATGTTGTATCTTGTATATCAGTTGTTGAATCTTTTGATTCCTGCACTATGTTAAGTAATGAAATCTTGGAATTTGACCTAGCACCCCTGTCATATGTATCATGTTCAGCCAGTCTGTAGAAAAACTCCAACTTGGGCTAGATTTTTATTGCTCTAGACATTCCACATCACGATACTTTATTTCACCTTGGACTTAGCTTTTCCTCGCCCGAGTTGTGGGCCGAGAGGTCGGTTGGTTGTGGGATGCATTTGCACTCGTGTCTGGGGACCGAGTGGAGTTGATAGCAGTCTGTAGATTTGATTTCTTTGGGAGAGTGATAGTGATGGTAGATCTGGGTTCTTGGAAACTGTCAGAGAGACAGTGGGTTTCAGCTGTGTAGATTCCAGCTAGTGTGTGAGTCAGTGATTTGTTTGGTAGTCGATCTTATTGATCGAGGATTGGATCATAGCCTGCATGAGCCACATTTGAGCTTTACAGTGATACTATACAGTGATACTTATGGGTTACTTTGACTCGAGCGGGTCGCTCCCCTCGAGGGCCACTCCGGAGTAGGCGAGACCGGGTTGTGTACCGGTGTGAGTTTGAGATGCTCTTTAGCGACTTGTTGTTGCAGTGGTCCCTCTGGCTGTGCTTTCGTTGGCAGCCGCGGACGCCCTACGTAAGTCCGCTCCTCCGGGACGTAACGGCAGTAGGTTGGCGCAGGTTTGACTGGACCCGATGTGGCAGTCAGTTTTGATTGGGTGATCAGGGAGGAGAGTTAGTTGTGGCATTATGTTCTTTCTGTTCCACTGTTGAGCATCTAGATAGAGGCATAGTAGCTGTAGAGTTACCCTTCCCAGCTTTCCTTATAGCACTGCATATGTTACTTTTGCCTCTGGTAGACTTAGTGGGCAGACCGTCGGGCTTGTTGGCGGCACCCACTGAGAACTACTGTGGGATGTAGTTCTCACACCCGTCGTGGTGTTTTCTCCCCAGGGACTTCTGCTCCGGTTCCTGCAGCTCTTGTTGCTGATCCAGCTCCTTCTGACCGAGGTAAGGGCGTCGCGAGATAGATCCCCTCCTGTCGTCTTCAGTGTGTGAGTAGATGTACCCCAGTTCCATTTTGGTGTGTGTTATGTCGAGTGACTTTTGTAGTGAGGTTTTGAGTTGTACCTTCCTTTCCTGCTTTTATGAGAGACTCCTGTATTCTGGTGAGGTTGGTCTGTATATTTGAGAGTTGTAGTTTTATTTTATGTATTTCTTTCCAGCTTTTCTCTTTCAGCTCTGATATCTGCTAGTGTAGATGTTTCCTTGCAGGTTAGTCGCTACGCCTATACGGGGCTTCCCATATGGGCGGCGGATCTGTTGGCGAGCCGGGGCGCAGTATCGCCCCGGGGCGTGACAGATTAGAGTGGTATCAGAGCCTAGGATGTAGGTCTTGGAGGACTTAGGAACCCTAGGCTTGTGGTTGGACCCTAGGATGACTCGCGTGAGAGCCGTGATTTTAGCGAGAGTCCTGATTGGATTCTAACTCTCCCGAGCGGTTCGGGGTGAGCGATTGACATGTCTTCCTCGGTGGCAACTATGTTGGCTGCAGACAACATAGTACTTCGGAAAGGGGGACATGCCTTCTGACTTTCGCTAGATTGGGTCGAGAGATGATTTGGGTTCGGATTGTTTGGCCTTGTCCCTCAGGTGGGGATGCCTCCTCGACGCTCGATGGTGACGCGTTCGCAGCCTTCGTCCTCTGAGCCCGAGCAGGAGGACTCGGGGCAGGGACAGGAGAGCGAGGTTTTGGAGCTCCGTGCCCAGGTGGCACAGTTGGCTGAGGCGTCTCGACGCCAGGAGGAGGCTGTGAGTCGGTTGACGCTCTTGTTGGAGCAGAGAGCGCAGCCGGCGGTGGTACCCCCTGAGAGTTCTCCGGTGCCTTCTTCCCCTGTGGTGGCTCCCCCGGTTGTGCAGCCTGCACCAGCAGTTCCGGCTGAGCCTGTTTCCAGTAGGCCACCGTCTGGGACGTCGGGATCTTTGACTTTGGCAGAGCAGCAGGTTTTGGGTGGGTCTTTTGTTGAGGTTTCGCAAGTTTGATCCACCCCGCTTTTCGGGCATGAGTGCTGAGCCGTGGGCGGCTGAGTCTTGGGTTACAGCTATGGAGCGCCATTTCGAGAGCCTTTTATTGATGAGAGGTTTTCGAGTTCTGTTGGCTACTCATTTTCTGGAGAGCAACGCCGAGGCCTGGTGGCGGCGTGTGCGACCCGCAGGTCCGCCTGGGGACCCAGTTTATCTCTTGGGCAGAGTTTCGCGGTATGCTTCTTGGGGCCCTTCTTTCCCGAGAGTGTTCGACAGAGCTTGGAGGAGCAGCTGAGGAATCTCCGCCAGGGAGATAGGCCCGTACATGCTACATAGCAGATTTCAATCGGCTGTTGGCTAGTATGCCCCCAGTGGCCAGAGATGAGACCCACCGGATCTACATGTTCGAGAGAGGGTTGCTCGGGACATTATCAGTTGGTCCGCTCCCTCAGATTACAGACGTTAGAGGCCTCGATGGAGCAGGCACTTTATGTGGAGGGTGGTGAGGCCGTGATGGCAGAGGTGACTCCAGCTCCCGTTGTGACTCCTGGGGCGAAGCGCCCGCGCAGTTTGAGGAGGGGCAGTCGAGTAGACAGGGACCCCCGAGACCACCCCGTTTCCACTCTCAGGGACGGGGGTATCAGGGGCGGCAGAGATCTGGGGGATCTCGTCAGTTTCCACAGCAAGCAAGCAGCAGCGTCGACCCACCTCGACAGCAGCAGTCTTCGCAGCAGCAGCAGTCTTCGCAGCAGCAGCAGACTTCGCGGCAGCCGCGCCCCGACCGTTGTATCATCTGTGGAGGACCGCACTCACCAGCCCAGTGCCCGCAGGGTCGGGACCCGCTGTTTCCGTTGCGGGCAGACCGGTCACTGTCGCGAGGGCGTGCCCCAGGGCAGGTTACCCAGCTCCTTCATCAGCTTCTGCATCCTTCGTTCCTCGTCAGTCAGCAGGACCTTCGGCGACCTCCGGTAGGCCAGATTTTGCTCCATCGTCCTCGCGACAGCCAGAGCGACATCCCCCGGCGCCGAGCGGTCGAGTCTATGCCGCTCAGGTAGAGGATGCTACAGCAGCCAGAGCATGTCGTCGCAGGTATTATTTTGATTTCTGCAGTTCGTACTCGTACTCTCTTTGATACCGGTGCATCGCATTCTTTTATCAGTAGAGCATTTGCATCCCTTCATGGTATAGAGGTAGTTTCTTATCGCATGCATTAGAGGTTCAGATACCAGATCATGTCTTGCATGTCGAGGAGTATTGTAGGGATTGCCCTGTGCAGTTGGGAATCCTGGATTTTGCCGGCAGACTGCTTGTCTTGCGGCAAGCTCCAGGATTTCGACGTCGTGCTAGGTATAGATTGGTTGTCGAGGTACTATGCTGTTATAAGACTGCAGAGAGAGGACCGGTGACCCTCCGCGAGCCTGGACAGGAGGAGTTTGTCTTCAGAGGCTGCCAGAGCACCTTCTTGCGATGACTGTTTCTTCGGCGAGGGCTAGGCGGATGATTAGTAGGGGCTGCACCGCTTTCTTAGCGACGATTGTGGAGGTGCCTACGGCGGCACTGGGACTCGAGGATATTCCTGTTGTCCGCGAGTTCCCAGATGTGTTCCCCCTGCGTTGACGACGATGTCGCCGGAGAGGGAGGTGGAGTTGTGATTGATGTGGTACCGGGAACCGCACCAATCTCGAAGGCGCCTTATAGGATGGCACTGCCGAGTTGAGGGAGTTGAAGGCCCAGCTTCAGGATCTTATGGATAGGGGCTTTGTCAGCCTAGTGTTTCTCCGTTGGGGAGCGCCAGTTTTATTTGTGAAGAAGAAGGATGGGTCGCTTCGTTTGTGTGTGGATTATCGGGAGTTGAATAAAGTGACCATACGGAACAAGTACCCTCTTCCACGGATAGATGATTTATTTGATCAGTTGCAGGGAGCCACAGTGTTTTTCGAAGATTGATCTTCAGTCAGGTTACCACCAGTTGAGGGGTGAGGGCCGAGGACATCCCTAAGACGGCTTTTCGATCCCGGTATGGGCATTATGAGTTTACGGTTATGCCGTTTGGTTTGACTAATGCCCCAGCTGCATTCATGGATTTGATGAAACGGGTATTCAGCCGACTTAGACTTGTTTGTGGTGTGGTTCATTGATGACATCTTGATCTACTACCGGAGCGATGTGGATTATGAGGAGCACTTGAGGATAGTGCTGCAGCTTCTACGTGAGAAGAAGATGTATGCCAAGCTTAAGAAGTGCGAGTTTTGGCTTCGGGAGGTTGCATTTTGGGCCACTTGGTATCAGCCGCAGGGTGGCAGGGGACACGACGAAGATTGACACAGTGTCGGGATTGGCCGAGACCGACGACGGGACTGGAGGTCCGGCGCTTTCTGGGCTTAGGCAGGCTACTACCGTCGGTTTTGTCGAGGGCTTGCGAAGCTCTCTACTCCCATGACTGTTGACTAGGAAGGGGATGGAGGTTCATTTGGACTGAGCAGTGTCAGCGGGAGTTTTGAGGAGATGAAGAGGAGACTGATTTCAGCACCAGTTCTTACATGCCAGTGATGGGTGATGGTAGTGATTTATCAGTGACGCCTCGCACAGCGGTTTGGTTGTGTCTTGATGCAGCATGGGAGGGTAATTGCTTATGCTTCACGGCAACTAAAGGATTATGAGAAGAATTACCTACTCATGATTTAGAGCTGGCAGCTGTGGTGTTCGCATTGAAGCTGGGCGGCATACCTCTACGGTGAGCATTGTGAGATCTACACGGATCATAAGAGCTTAAAGTATCTGTTTACTCAAAAGGAGCTGAACTGAGGCACGCGGGTGGTTGGAGTTACTGAAGGATACGATGTGAGTATCCTCTATCATCCCGGCAAGGCCCATGTGGTAGCAGATGCTTTGAGTCGGAGGTCAGTGCAGAGCTTGAGCATGTTGGTCACACAGCAGGCCCCGCGATTGAGCAGTTGTGGCGACTCCAGATTGAGGTGTATCCCCGGGGGTCTCTGCTAGATGATGTCTATGGTCTTGCAGCCACTCTGTTGGACAGGATTAGGGAGACGCAGAGTGAGGACCCCACTTGGAGAGGATTAGATCCCAGATTCAGGCAGTCGATCTAGGGGATTTTACAGTGGATAGCTCGGGAGTACTGCGGTACAGGGACCGAGTGTGTGTGCCTTCGGATTCAGAGATCAGAGACCAGATTTGGGAGAGGCTATTATACACCTTATACCATTCATTGGTGGTGTACTAAGATGTATAAGGACCTCAAGGACATTTTGGTGGTCCGGAATGAAGAGGACGTTGGAAGATTTGTGGCTCACTGTTTAACTTGACAGCAAAGTGAAAGCAGAGCACCGGGTCCTGCTGGCAAGTTGCAAAGTCTTCCAATTCCGAGTGGAAATGGGACCACATCACCATGGATTGTTACAGGGCGAGGAGGCGCAGAGTGGAGCCGACGCGATTTGGGTTATTGTTGATAGACTCACCAAGTCAGCAGCTTTCTGCCTGTTCAGATGACTTGGTCATTGAGCGTCTGGCACAGTTGTGTTTTGACGAGATAGTGAGGCTACACGGGATACCTGCGTCGATTGTTCAGATCGGGATCGAAGAGGTTTGTGTCACGATTCTGGGGGAGTTTACAGTCAGCTTTGGGACCCAGCTCAGATTCAGCACTGCTTTCCACCACAGACTGATGGCCAGTCTGAGCGCACTATACAGACCTTGAGGATATGCTGAGAGCCGTGCGTTATGGATTTTGGAGGGGGGTGGTACCGACATTATCTTTGGTTGAGTTTGCGTACAACAACAGCTATCAGCAGGCGAGCATTCAGATGGCTCCGTTTGAGGCGTTGTATGGACGCAAGTGTCAGTCACCTTGTATTGGAGTGACGTGGGTGAGAGGAAGACTTTGGGACACCAGATCTTCTGTTTGGATGGCTGAAGAGACAGTCAGAGTTGTTCGTCGCACCTTGAGGTAGCCCAGAGTCGTCCGAGTGTGTGTGGTATTTATGCAGAACTCGACGGCGAGACCTGGAGTTTCAGATTGGGACCATGTATTCTTAAAGGTCTCGCCTTCGAAAGGGGTCCGGAGGACTTTGGAGTGCGTGGGAAGCTTAGTCCGTTTGTTGGACCCTTGAGGTACTTGAGGGTGTAGGCCCTGTGGTTATAGAGTTGCATTCTCACGTTGGCCGGTGTACACGATGTTTTTCATTGTCTCAGCCCTGAGGAGATATGTCTTTGATCCGCGCATGTGGTTGACTTCACTCCCTTGGAGATCGGTGAGGACTGGTTTACGAGGAGCGGCCGTTGCGGATTCTGCTCGTGAGGTGAGGGAATTGCGCAACCGGACCATTCGTATGTGAAGATCTTGTGGAGCACTCACGATGAGCGAGAGGCTACTTGGGAGCTAGAGACAGAGATGAGATCTGCATACCCTTTCTGTTCGAGGACAACTGTTGAGGTACGCCTGTTCTACTTATTCGTTCGAGGACGAAACTTCTTTTAGTGGGGGAGGATGTAGTGGCCCAATTCAGCAACGTTCTTCCAGGAGGCCATGTTAGAGCAACTAGCGTTGGTGTATCTGGCCCATGGTGCGTCAATGGGATGCCACAGAGGGACCCTGTGTGTTATTATTAGTGTGTAGGACTTAGGCTGGTTTGCCGAAATTTCGAAAAGAATTAGGCCCAACAGAGGTCGGAACTGGGTCCGCAGGACAAAGCAAAACACGCTTGAAACACGGCTATTGCTGGTTAGTCTGAGTCCGGAGTCCCAAAAAACGGACTCCGGAAGTTTTCAGTGGAATTTGGTGCTATGGGAGGGGCCGTAGGGACCCGGGATGCCACGTGGCGGCATG
>JAQNDB010004484.1:0-23612 GCA_029204045.2 Tillandsia leiboldiana
GGCCCGCAGAAGAATACCTGCGTTCGGGATCCGGATCCTCTTGCCCGATCCGGATCGGCTCCAACTTTTTCTTTAGAAATTTCAGAGAAATTCAAGAAAAAACCAGAAAAAGATTGTAAGCACAAATGTGTATCAACTTTAAACAAAAATCATCGTTTCATACAACAAGAATTAGATTATGCCAAATCTATCAATAATATCCAAAAATGAAACGAAAATTTACAAAAATTAAATCCCTTAACGTTGAACACCTTCAATTACATCTAACTTGATCTTATGAGTAATGCCTTTATCAAATCATCAATTCAGTAAAGAAAATGAAATACAAAGATCAATAGATGTTTGAAATCCCAAATATAGTAGATAATGTATCTAGACAATCTGTTGAAGAGAGTGGCTCTTTGAGCATCTTTCTTTAAAAACCCACCTTATACCAACCTTGAAATTTGACGGAGTCAAGTATTTCAACATGCATTTTACTTAATCAAAATTTGAACAACCATGCTTGGTATACATGTGGTAGCTGCACACAATACTCGGACGACCGAGGTGGTAGCTCTTTCCTCCATGTGGTGGTAGTTTTCACACTCTTCATTGGGATGTAACTCTTTCCACATCTTTTGAGCATTTTACTTTTCTTTGACTCCCCCTCAATTGGCTATCAATTATTTAAGATATAAAGTATTCAACCAAAAATTGATCTCGATTTCATACTCGACTAAGCAGTCAAATAAGATAATGACTATACCAAGAGATCATTGAGAGAGAAATTGACTTTGATCACTCAGAAGATGATTTAATTAACATAAATGATCATTGCAACAGTGAAATATTATGATGGCAAAAGCATAATAAATTTCTAAATGTGCGAAAAGATGCAATTAAAGTCAATTATGATTTATGCTCAATTAATGTCCTATGTACAAACATAGATAATGAACAAAACAAAACAAAAACAAAACCTATCCTAAGCAAAGGTTTCAAAAAGAAGTTTATTTCAAGGAAAGCATTCCAATTGCTTTTCGCAAATGAATAAAACGTTTTGATCCAAAGGTTTTGTTAGAATGTCAGCTAATTGATCCTCAGTTGGAATATATGAAAGTTGAAGAGTATTTGATTCAACTAGCTCTCTAAGAAAATGATATCTAAGTTTAATATGTTTTGTTCTAGAGTGCAACACAGGGTTTTAGAAATGTTAATTGCACTTGTGTTGTCACAAAGAATTGTTACCGAAGATGCTGAAATCCGGAAGTCGCTCAACACACTTTTCATCCAAATGAGTTGGGTTGAACAACTACCCGCTGAAATGTATTCCGCTTCGGCAGTCGAGAGTGCTATGCAATTCTGCTTTTTACTGTGCCATGCAACAAGGCAATGGCCAAGATAGAAGCATGCACCACTCGTGCTTTTCCGATCATCCACTGATCCTGCCCAATCGGCATCTGAGTATCCAACAATATCCAAACTTGTTCCCATAGGATACCAAATTCCGAAATTAATTGATCCTTTGATATACCGGATGATCCTTTTCACCGCTTTCAGGTGAACCTCCTTTGGTACAGATTGATATCTCGCGCAGATCCCAACACCAAAAGATATATCCGGGCGACTAGCCGTGAGATAAAGTAGACTTCCAATCATACTTCGATACAGTTTCTCGTCTACATTCTCACTTTGTGATTCACTTCCAAGTCCCTTGTGGCTAGTTCCCATTGGAGTCGGAAAATCCTTCGAATTTTCAAGATCAAACTTTTTAACCAACTCCATTGCATACTTGGATTGACTCAAGTGAATACCTTCATCATTTTGTTTAATTTGCAATCCAAGGAAATAAGTCAATTCGCCCATCATGGACATCTCAAATTCGCTTTCCATGGTCTCCGCGAATTTAGAAGCATCATTATCTCTTGTTGCGCCAAATACAATGTCATCGACATAGATTTGTGCTACAATGAAATTGCTTTGATAATGCTTCACAAAGAGAGTCCTATCAGCTCCCCCTCGAGTGTAGCCCTTCTCCAAAAGGTGCTTTGTCAACCTTTCGTACCATGCTCGCGGTGCTTGTTTCAGACCGTAAAGAGCCTTTTTCAAACGAAAAACGTGGTTAGGTTGTTTATGGTCTACAAAACCTTTCAGTTGAACCACATAAACTTCCTCATTTAAAAACCCATTTAGAAATGCGCTCTTAACGTCCATTTGAAATAATTTGATTTTAAAATGACAAGCAATAGCAAACAGTATACGAATGGACTCGAGTCTTGCTACAGGGGCGAATGTTTCATCAAAGTCTATACCTTCTACTTGAGAGTAGCCTTGAGCAACTAATTGTGCCTTGTTCCTGATGATAGTACCATCCTCATTTTTCTTGTTCTTGAAGATCCATTTGGTACCTATCACATTATGTTGCTTTGGAGGCTTCGTTAATTCCCAGACTTTGTTTCGCTCAAATTGATGGAGCTCTTCCTGCATTGCTTTAATCCAGTAGTCATCCTGAAGAGCTTCATCTATGTTCTTTGGTTCGATTAAAGATACGTAGCAAGCGAATCCACAAACCAACTGCCTCCGAGTTCTAACTCCTTCTTGTGGATCTCCAATAATATTCGATTCCGGATGATCCTTGGAGATTCGTAGCGTTTGTTGAAACGGAGTACTCGGAGATATATGAGATAATTCCTGCACATTAGATAAACTTGAAGAACCATTAGATGCATCATTAATATTGGAAGTATTATTATGAGAAGATGCAACGGCAGGAGAATCATCATCTAGAGAGATATCGAGGGTAGATTTTTCAGATGCAAAGTGAAAAGCTTCATCTACTTTAACATTTATAGATTCTACGATCGTCTTAGATTCCAAGTTAAATACTCGATATGCTCTACTATTAGTAGAATACCCCAAGAAAATCCCTTCGTCACTTCGTGAGTCAAACTTTCCAAGATTTTCACGGTCACGTAAAATGTAACACCGACTCCCGAAGATGCGAAAATATTTGATGTTGGGTTTTCTACCACACCATAGTTCATATGGTGTATTTAACGTTCCCAGGGCGCAAAAAACACTCGATTAATGACATAGACAGCGGTGTTCACAGCTTCAGCCCAAAAATGTAGCGGTAAATTCCGGCTGTGAAGCATCACACGCGCCATCTCTTGAACAACCCTGTTTTTGCGCTCAACAACACCATTCTGTTGAGGTGTATAGGGTGCAGAGAATTCATGCTTAATACCGTTTGAAGTACAAAAGTCAATGAATTTAGAATTAATGAATTCTCCACCTCTATCACTTCTAACACGAATGATCTTTTCATTCTTTTCAATCATAATACGAAGGCAAATCTCGTGAAAAGAATCAAAAGTATCAGCTTTCTCTTTTAAAAATGCTACCCAAGAAAACCTAGAGAAATCATCAACCAATAAGAAAATATACCATTTACCTCCCAAAGATGGTTGACGAGTTGGCCCCATTAAATCCATGTGTAAAAGTTCCAAAGGCCGTTTTGTACCAACGTGGTTCAAGTTCTTGTGTGCAGTTCTGGACTGTTTTCCCTTTTGGCAACCACCACACACAATGTTTTGTTTAAATAAAAGTTTTGGAACCCCCTTGACCACGTCCTTGTTTGAAATTTTAACAAGTTCCTTAAAATTTATGTGACCTAGCCTTTCATGCCAAAGTGTTTCATTATTCAAAGAAACTAGGTTACATTTTTCTGAAATTTTATTAGGAACAACATAGCAATTGTTTTCAGATCTAACCCCTTTTAAAAAGAAGACATGGTCCTTATCAGTTACAACGCATTCAACAGATGAAAAGTTAACTGAAAAACCATTGTCGCAAAGTTGACTTATGCTTATGAGGTTAGTCTTAAGGCTATCAACAAATAAGACGTTTTTCAAAATCGGGCCATCTGGAATAGCTACCGTCCCTTTTCCAACAATTTTGGAAGATCGACCGTCTCCGAAAACAACAAGTCCACCGGAGATTTTCTCAAGATTTTGAAAACTATTTTTGTCACCGGTCATGTGACGGGAACAACCGCTATCCAGATACCAAGACGAACTATCATATGCATGCAAGGAAACATTGGTAACAAGACAAGGAAAGATTTCACCTTTGCGCACCCAAACCTTTTTGGAGTGCGTCGGTAATGGTTGTGAAGTTATATGCCTAGGTGAAAGCGTCTTGTTAAAACGATTGCTGCTCCTTGATGAAGTCGTCTTGCGCGGTAAACTACCAGGGTTCTTTTCTTTCAATTGATTTGGAATTGATTTCCGAGGAATCACCTTTGTGGTAGTCATTGCAAGAGATGTTTGAGGTGAGCATTTGACTCCCGTCTTGCAATATCTTCTTATGTGCCCTGAAACACCACAACGAAAACATACCTTAGATCTTGACGATCCCAAAGAGGATGAAGTAGGTTTGTTGTCGTTGTTTGTCTTGAATTCCGGTGTCGGAGGAGGAGATACCGACTGAGGCACAAAAACTGTCCCACTCGAACTTGGACTGTTTCCAGTTTGAGTGTATCCGAGGCCGAACCGATTTGATTGACCAAGACCAAGAAGTCTATCCAACTTACTCCTTCCTGAAGAGAATCGCTGTAAGTCAGCCTTGAGTTGGCAAATGGTCTCTGTCATTTCCAATTTTTCCCGTCGGGCCTCGCCGTAGAGCTTCAAGAAGTAGTTCGCTTTGTTCACCATATCTATATAATTCTTCTCGAGTTGCTCATTGGACTCTTGAAGGGAAACATTTGCTTTTATCAGATTATCCCTTTCCACTTCAAGATCGGTCGAGAGAGAAGTTACCCTTTTTACTTCTTCTTCGAGATCCTGCAATCTCCCTCTCAACCCCTTGTTTTGCTTAGCCGGTTTCTTTGAATCCCGTAAAGGTCTGTGATAGGCTAAAGCAAAATCTTCACCTTCCGAATCATCCGATTCGTTGTCCGTTGCATTCTTTTCAACAGTGGAGTTGGACAGCGACTCGGATGTACTTGCCATAAAGCACATGAAGGGTGAAGATATGGACGCGTGGAATGCCGTGGAGCTCTTTTCTTCATCACTTGAAGACGACTCATTTGACGTTGAGTTGTCATCCCAAGTGACGGCTTGCATCGCCTTCTTCTTTGCCGGATACTTGTTGGGACACTCCGTTGCAATGTGGCCGTAGCCTCGACATTTGAAGCATTGTAGTTGTCCCTCTGAACTTTTCTTATCCTTTGAGAAGTTCTCTTGCTTTCTTGACTTGTAACTTGAAGTACCCTTGCCTTTGATCGACTTTCCGAAGGATGGAGATTTACTTGAATTACCCCTTCGAAAGTTGCGGCGAAACTTCCTTGTCAAGAGAGCGAGCTGCTTCTCAAATTCCTCCATAGAAAGGTTCTCGTCATCGTCTGAGGAGGATGTATCCGCGTCTTCTTCCTTAGTTGTTTTCAACGCATAACCTGAAGACTTAGAAGTGGATGCCTTTCCAGAAGAATTGTTAGTGGTAAACGTCATTTCATATGTTTGTAATGAACCAACTAATTCTTCTACACGTATTTCGTCCGGGTGTTTAATAGTTTCAATGGTTGTAACCTTTGGGCGAAATCGTTCAGGAAGAGTTCTTAAGATCTTTCTTACAATCTTAAATTCTGGAATCTTCTCTCCCAGGTTAGCACATGAGTTTACGATGTCTTGCAATCGTGTATAGTAGTCCGTGAAAGATTCATTTTCTGCCATCAAGATAGAGTCAAACTTGCTCGTAAGCATTTGCAGTTTCTGAATCTTCACGAGGTTAGTTCCCTCATGTGTAACCTGAAGAACATCCCAGATTTCTTTCGCAGTCTCACATGCTGAGACGCGAGAGAACTCAGTTTGAGATAAGGCATTAAAAATAGCATTAATTCCCTTGCCATTGTAAGAAGAAGAATCTAACTCTTCCTTGGTCCATTTCGACCTAGGTTTAAAGGTGCGAACATCTGAGATAATTTCAGTTGGATTAGACCATCCTAATTCAATTGATTGCCACACCCTTTCGTCGATGGAAATTAAAAAGGCTTTCATCCGTACTTTCCAGTACGCATAATTTGTTCCATCAAAGAAAGGGGGTCGGTTGATGTTTCCACCTTCAACCATTGTTTACAACCCTATTCCCGCTCCGATACCACTTGTTGGGTTATATGTAATAAGGATCTAAATAGGGGAAAAAACACCTAGAGGGGGGTGAATAGGTGTAAACGTATAAACACTCAAAAATCATTGCGATAAAAACCCAATGCGGAAATAAAAAATAACTCGCAAGATTTTTAAGTGGAAAACTCCATCACCGGAGTAAAAAACCACGGGACCGATAACACGGCAGAAATCCACTAGAATTAAAACACGTACAAGGTGATTTACCGTACACACTTACGACTCAACCTTTTCCATACGCTCCTAGAGGATCTTCTCCGCTCGCTCCGCGACGCTTCTCGAATCCACGATCTGCGCCCAACGCCGAATCCACGACGTCCAACGTCGAATCCACGACGTCCGACCGAGTCCACGGTCTTCACCCAATAGCACCCTTCGAATCCACGAACGTGCCTCGCTCCGAATCCACGAGAGCAGTTGAACCTTGAATCCACAAGGACACGTGAATCCACGCGCCGATTTTTGGGGTAAATCGTTGTTTTTGGTGGTGATGATCTGCCGAAAACTTAGATCAAAGATAGATCGGAAATACCATCTAAGTATTCATTAGTTTGATTCAACTCAAGATGTGAGTATGAAAACCTAGAATCAAACAAATCAATATAGATGAAGAAACATAGAGTATTCTCTAATGATTTCCTTTCTTCTCTATATGTGGATCTAGAGCCGTATAAAATAAGATATGAATATGACGGCTATTTCGATTATCGGCTTCTTCTTGAAAAAGAGTCATAGGGTCTATTTATAGGTTAGAAACCCTAGGAAGGAGATAAGAATCAAAAACCTACCATTTCTGAAAATTTTACGGACGGCGATCCGGATCGGATTAGCTGTGATCCGGATCGTCGTAACGAGTCAGGCAATTCCAGAAAAACGAAGGTTCGGGATCCGGATCGAAGTGCTTGATCCGGATCGTTCATACAGTTCACCAAACATCAACGTTTGGGATCCGGATTGCGAAGCCTGATCCGGATCGTTCAAGGAAGATGGTAAACTCAGTGTTCGGGATCCGGATCAAGAGAGGCTACGATCCGGATTGAACTGGTGTATGAACGAACCACCTTCGGGATCCGGATCGAACAACCTGATCCGGATCCTGAACATGTCCCAAGTCCAGTTTTTTATTTTTATGCAATGAAAGATTCTTCCAAGTGTTTCTACACTACAAGAAGTATTCGAATCACACAAAATCTTTAGTTAAACATACCTGATCCTTTTGAATTCTTCTTTCTTGAGATTGAGTTAAATGATCCAATTTTCTTCACCTTCAATCTTCAAGACTTGAGACTTTCACGAAACTACGCCAACTCAAATTCCGTAACACACCCCAGACGACGGCACCAGAGGCGGTACCCGCGACAGCAACTGCAGGACCGGCGCCGGGAACCACCGGCGGGGGTACCTCGAGGGAGACCGTAGTCACCCCTTCCCCTACTGTGGCCGCCGCCGCCACTGGGGAGGGGTCAGTTCCGCTGACTGAGCGGGACCGCGTGCGGGCCAACCTGGCCGACTTTAAGAAGTACGACCCACCCACGTTCGAAGGGGAGACGACTGATCCCTGGGTCGTCGAGAAGTGGGTGGGATCGATGGAAAAGTTATTTGAGGACTTACTCATGGAGGATAGCGAGCGGGTTCCCCTTGCGGTTCACTTCCTAGAGGGGAACGCCCGCTTATGGTGGAAGACGGTACGCCCTGATCCCACAAAGGGCACCGCCGTGCTTCCATCGTGGACGGTGTTCAAACAGGAGCTGTTTGGAGCCTTCTTCACAAGCAGCGTTAAAAAGAAGTTGGAGGACGACCTGAACCAGATCCAGCAGGGGAGTAAGATAGTGATGGCATATCAGCGCGAATTCGTACGACTGGCCAACTGCGTCCCTTTCGTTATAAGGGACGAGTCCCACAAGGCGCAACTTTTCGTGGATGGATTACGGAGTGATATTTTCCAAGTGGTGCAAGCAGCCGATTTGCACACTTTTCAGAAAGTGGTCGACAGGGCCACGGTAGTGGAGCGCGGGTTCGCCGTTACACGCGCCAGGAGGGAGGGCCCGGCACACCATGAAGAAAGGAAGCGACCGCAGCAGTACTCCGGGGGAGGCTCTTCTCGTGGAAGCCGACCCCCCAAACGCTGGAGGCCACAGTCGGGATCTCGGAGCGCACCGGCAGGAGGGCCGAGAACGGGAGACAGGCCTTGTGTTATATGTGGGGGAGGGCGCCAAGTGGGAGATTGCCCCCAAAGGGGTGACCATTGCTTCCGATGCGGCAAACAGGGGCACTTTCGCCGCAACTGCCCCTTAGCCTGGGGATCTGCGTCCTCTGCAGCTTCTACGCCCACGCCACAGCTGTCAGGGCGGGGGAAAGCTCCTTTGGGGTCGACTTCTAGACCCCCTGTACCACAGCGAGAGGAGGATAGGCAGCCACAACCTGGCGGGCGAGTTTTCTCGATGACCCGCCAAGAGACGGACCCGCCGGAGGACGCACTTGCAGGTATTACTTCTGTTTCAAATTCCCGCGCTAGAACTCTTTTTGATACCGGAGCAACACACTCTTTCATTTCTCGTGACTTCGTGTTTGTGCATGGTCTTGGGGAGATGCCACTCCAAAATCGATTGACAGTCCAAACGGCGGGAGGGGCTTTGGAGGCGGTCAGCTTTGTGGCCGCCTGCCCGATTAAACTAGGGCGACTGGCTTGCCCTGGGGATTTGGCGGTAATTCCCCTGAAGGAGTACGATGTAGTGTTGGGCATGGATTGGCTCTCAAGGTACCAAGTGCTCATCGACTGTGAGAAGCGGCTTGTGCAATTACAAGAACCGAGCTTCCCTGAAAATGTGTACCTGGCGTGTAAGAGCATCTCCTTCCCAGCAATCATCTCATCGACACGGGCTAGAAGATTGGTGGAGGGTGGGTGTGTGGCCTACTTGGCATCCGTGGATCTAGTTACCCGACCCTCGGCGACACCTTCAGACATCCCAGTGGTGAGGGATTTTCCCGATGTCTTCCCGACGGAACTGCCCGGGATACCCCCTGAACGAGAGGTGGTGTTCCCTATCGAACTCTTACCGGGTACTCAACCTATCACGAAGGCGCCCTACCGAATGGCCTTCGGGGAGTTGAAGGAGCTTAAGGCGCAACTGGAGGACCTCTTGGACAAAGGGTTTATCAGGCCGAGTGTGTCGCCCTGGGGCGCACCGGTACTCTTTGTACGGAAGAAAGACGGAAGCCTGCGTCTCTGCATCAACTACAGAGGGATAAACAAGGTTACAGTGAAGAATAAGTACCCCCTGCCCAGAATAGACGACCTCTTCGACCAGTTGCGAGGAGCGACGGTGTTCTCAAAGATTGATCTGCAATCGGGCTACCATCAGCTCCGGGTTCGGAACGAGGACATCCCAAGCACCGCCTTCCAGACCTGGTACGGCCACTGCGAGTTCACGGTTATGCCGTTCGGACTTACGAACGCCCCCGCCGTCTTCATTGATATGATGAACCGAATCTTCAGACCCTTTTTAGACCGGTTCGTAGTGGTCTTCATCGACGATATCCTGATCTATTCAACCACCGACGAGGAGCACGAGGACCATTTACAAACGATTCTCCAAACTCTCAGGGATCAGAAGCTGTTCGCTAAGCTCAAGAAGTGCGAATTCTGGCTACGCGTGGTGGGATTTCTAGGGCACGTGATCTCGGCGAAGGGAATCGCCATGGACCCCAAGAAGGTGGAATCGGTGATCGACTGGCAGCCGCCGACGACAGTGACGGAGATCCGCAGTTTCTTGGGCCTGGCGGGATATTACAGACGCTTCGTTGAGGGTTTCTCAAAAATTGCGGCCCCTTTAAACCGGTTGACCAAGAAAGGGGAGAAGTTTCTATGGACGGCTAAATGCCAGGAGAGCTTCGAAGAACTCAAAAGAAGGCTAACCAGGGCACCAATACTTGTACTACCAACACCCGGAGAGGACTATGAAGTGTACTGCGATGCATTGAGGATCGGCCTTGGGGGTGTATTGATGCAACAGGGGAAAGTAATAGCCTATGCTTCTAGGCAACTGAAGGATTACGAAAAGAACTACCAGATACACGATTTGGAACTGGCTGCAGTGGTCTTTGTTCTAAAGTTATGGAGACACTACCTCTTTGGTGTCCACTGTAATGTCTTTTCGGACCACCAAAGTCTTAAGTACCTGTTCACCCAAAAGGAGCTAAATTTGCGGCAGAGGCGGTGGCTTGAATTATTGAAGGATTACGACCTGACAATTCAATACCATCCCGGGAAGGCAAACGTGGTGGCGGACGCTTTGAGCAGGAATGGGCAACCGGAAGAGGCGTCGGCACGCGCGATAACTGAGCAGAGCACCTTGATCACGGAATTCTCACGACTGAAGTTGGAGGTGGTACCAGCGGGCACAGTTGCACAACTGATAGCTTTGGTGGTCAAGCCGACGCTATTCGAGAAAATCTGAGAAGGACAACAGACGGACTCGCACTTACAGCTCGTGCGAGACAAGATCTCCCCGGACCAAGAGAACGACTTTGCAGTTGGAGGTGATGGCATCATGCGGTTCCGCGGGCGGTTTTGCGTGCCGGATTCGTCGAAGTTGAAGGAGGAAATTCTGGCAGAGGCACACCGCGCTCCTTATGCGGCGCATCCAGGGGGCACGAAGTTGTACAGGGACCTCAAGCAGACCTTCTGGTGGCCCAAGCTGAAGGGGGATGTGACCCGACATGTAGCTCATTGCCTGGTATGTCAGCAGATAAAGACAGAGCATCAGCGGTCGGCGGGAAAGTTACAGCCCTTACCGGTGCCAGAGTGGAAGTGGGATCAGATCACCATGGACTTCGTCACTGGATTCCCACGTTCACAGCAGGGGCACGACGCGATTTGGGTCATTGTTGACCGGCTAACCAAGTCAACACATTTCCTACCCATCCATACAACCTGGACCAGAGAACGGTTGGCTCAAGTCTACCTCAGCGAGATCGTGAGGCTGCATGGAGTGCTGGCATCGATCACCTCGGACAGAGACACCCGCTTCGTCTCGAAGTTTTGGCAGAGCCTACAGCAGGCCCTGGGGACCAAGCTACATTTCAGCACAGCCTTCCACCCTCAGACGGACGGATAGTCGGAGCGAGTGATTCAGACCCTCAAGGACCTGCTTCGCGCCTGACTGGGGAGTCGGTTGGTCACGCTACCTACCCCTCGTGGAATTCGCCTACAACAACAGCTACCAGGCCAGCATCTAGATGGCGCCCTACGAAGCCTTATATGGGAGACGCTGCTGATCCCCGATCTGTTGGGACGACTTAGGTGAACGGAAATTCTTGGGACCCGACTTGGTGGAAGAGACTGAAGAGAAGGTACGCCTCATCAGGCAGCGTTTACTGACCGCCCAAAGCCGACAGAAGAGCTACGCAGACCGGCGGCGCCGCGATTTGGAATTCCAAGTGGGAGAGCACGTGTTCTTATGGGTCTCGCCATCCAGAGGAATCAAGCGTTTCGGGCTGAAGGGCAAGCTGAGCCCACGGTTTGTGGGGCCATTCGAGATCTTGGAGCGCATTGGCCCAGTGGCGTACCGCCTTGCTCTACCGCCAAACCTCGACCGAGTCCACAATGTTTTCCACGTGTCCATGCTCCGGAAATATCTTTCCGACCCATCGCACGTGTTGGATGTCTCCGTGCTCGAGCTCAAGGAGGACGTAAGCTTCGAGGAAACCCCGGTGCGTATCCTAGCAAGAGAAAGCAAAGCGCTGCGGAACCGAGTCATCCCCTACGTGAAGGTGCTCTGGAGCAACCATGAGGAGCGAGAAGCGACGTGGGAGCTGGAGTCAAAAATGAGGGAGCGCCACCCCGATCACTTCACCGCAACCCAGGATTGAGTTTCGGGGACGAAACTCGTTTTAAGAGGTGAGTGGTGTAGTAACCGCGGGTTTTAAAATACTTTGGTTCTCTCCGTTAGTTTTTTTTTATGCACCGCGGTTCGCTTAAGGGGTCTGAAGGGTGGCTAATATTTCTTTGTTTCTGGGCAGACTGTCGGGGCTCGCGGGTATTTTTAGACAATAAAGCTCGCGAAACGGAGAAAGGCGACGCGATCGGTGTTGGATTTCGACTCCGGAATCTCCCGGAATAAATTTCGGAAGGTTGCTAGCAGTTTAGACGACTTGCACGGTCTTCGAGGCAGACCGGACCCTGGTTTGTGACCGATCGCCCTAGTCTATCTATTTGAGATTTGGGGTTAATTCCCACTATTTCTTTTGGACTGATTGATTTATCTTGTGGTTTGGGGTTAGGGTTCGGACATTCCCACTTCTCGCACCCTAGGCGTACATTACCCGAGTGCGGACGAGAAGCCGCCTTTCCCCATCGCCACCTTCTTCCCACCGATCGGAGTGGAGGACCGAGGCGGCGCGACCGAGGAGAGGGAGGAACGACCGCGCGGTCTTCGAAACCGGGCACGCAAGAACGGGACTATCCCCCTCGTTCAACCCTAGCCGACGAAACCGAGGAGAGCGCATTTTCGTTTCCCCTTTTCGTTTCTTCATTCGAGCAAGGGGAGGGTTTTCTTGGAGTTTTCGGAGGTGGGCATCCGATGCCCTAGGAGGCGAGGGAGGGGCGAGCCACCCGCCGGCACGACACCCGCGCGGGCTTGAGGCCGCGCGGGGCCGCCCGAGCCTGCGGGCAGCTCCCCCGTGCAGGATGGGCGCCGCGCGGGGCCACCCGCATGCGGGGGCGCCGCGCGGGGTCTGGCACCGCGCGCGGCAGCCCGTGCATGCGGGCACCGCACCCGCACGGGCTGGTCGCCGCGCGGGGTCTGGCACCGCGCGGGACAGCCCGCGCATGCGGCCAGTGCACCCGCGCGGGCTGGGCGCCGCGCGGGGCCAGGCGCCGTGCGGGTTCGACGCCGCGCGGGCCCTTGCGCTCGCGCGGACAGCGACGGCGCGGGGTCACCTTGGCCACGGTCACCGACGACGCCCCCGTCGGAACAAAGGGCCCCGTCCCGGGACGGGAACCGGATAGTGTAATTGTTGTACATCGACGGCGTTGGTGGATACTGATTTTCCTTCCCGGAGATTCTTTTGTAGTTTCGAGGAGCGCGCCGGGACGCGGAGAAGCCGAGAGTTGATCACTACGCGGGACAGGTAGGTTTTTGCGTTGGGCTTTAAGCGTCGGGTTTTCGACAATTGTACCTTGTTAATATAAATATCTAATCATGCTAATGTGGTATCCTTGTGGACTTTATCGTTGAATATATTTGATTACTTGACTCATTGACTTGGTACTATGGTTACGTGATTCGTGTTGGTACTTTGGTTACGTGGCTCGAGGCTGCAGCACGCGCACCCGCGGTTTGGCCACCGCAAAAGGGTGCGTTTTTCCGGAAAAGTGGTCCATGACCCGTGTATACCCACTAGGACGGAGTGGGGCCCCTGTAGTTGTGGGGCTTGGATGCGCCAAGATGTGAGCGGTGCGACCCGTCGGTTTAGTTGTCCGACGTGGGAGCGGTGCGACCCGTTCGGTTTAGTTGTCCGACGTGGGAGCGGTGCGATCCGTCAGTTTAGTTGTCCGACGGGGTCGGGCATTGCAGGTGTACAGGTGTTTGTTTTTACTTTTCCCTTTTGCGAGGGTGGTTGCTCCGGATAGTCTACGGTTGGACGTACCTTCTTTACCCTGCTTTGTTATTATCATTTTTGTTTAGTCGCTGACTTCCCACTTTGCAGCAGGGTCCTACAGGGGGGAGAGTTAGGCTACGGTGAGGCCGCGGCAGGAGTTTCTGGGTCCCTGGAGACCCGAACAGTACTTTCTCTTTTTCTTTCGCATTCCATTTACCATTTGTAGACTGTGGTGTGGTTCTCGATACCCTCGTGGGGTCGGTGTGGATGTCGGCATGGTGATTATTGAATTATTTAATTCCTTTTCATCTCTGTTGGCCGCTTTCAGAAAAGTAAAAGAGCAAACAAAAGAAAAGATTGCGAAAACTGTTTTCAAAAATATGGGTGTCGTGTGGGCACCGTTTTCAAAACCTTGTGGATTTATGGATTACAAAAATGGATTTCAAAACCTAAGTGTCGTGTGGGCACTGTTTTCCAAAACCTCTGGGTTTATGTTGCTTTCGAAAAGTGTTTTCAAAATATGGGCGCCGGGTGGGCGCCGTTTCAACAATTGTGGATTTATCCTTTTAAACTGATCGGCCTTGAGATTTATTAAGCATTTGTGAATGGGTGTATGTCTGAACTGTTGTGATTAAATGAATATCCGTTTTTGGACATTGTATGAGGCGCGACGCCGTGCATATACAGGGGAGTCTCTGTCCGTTTGCAGAGTGATCCTGTATATGCGGCGGATCTGGGCACGCGTCGGGGAAGAAGGTTTTTCAAAAAAAAATTATACGCGCCAAACACATACCTTTTTATGAATCGTTTCCGCTAAAATAAACCCCCGGGGCGTGACAAGCATGCTTTGCTAATATATGTTTCACCCACTTTTATCATTTCTGAGGACAAAAGCATGCTTGTATGGACTTGTAGTTAGGCCATCTTTTACTGCTGCACTACATATTGGAACTTGACTTAGGAGAAACCATGTGATTCCTTTTCTCCTTCTTTGTTAGTCAGGCGGTCTGTGTTGCTCGGGTGCGAGCAGGGGTCTGGGGTAGTGTAGCCGGGACATTGGTGTCAGGGACGGGTTGTGCTGGATTGCGGTTGGCAAGGTTTTGCAATGACCGCGGACTTTGGGCGGTTGACCGGAGGTCAGCTATAGGACTTGGTTATAGACGGCAGGGTATTGCGGCAACCGCGGATATTGGGCGGTTGACCGGATGTTTGCTTTTGCATCAGATTGGGTATCAGTTTTCTCTAGTGGACGGAGATTCCCACTATTTGAGTACTTTTTTGCATCTGATTGAGGACCGAGGCTTTCTTTAGTGGTTGAGCTTTCCCACTTTGATCAGAGTCATGATCCAGTCCAGCTGATTTATAGTACTTATTATACTTATCACTGGGATACTTTACTCGTGTGGGTCGCTCCCCTCGAGTTCCACTCCGGATTGTGTTACAGACAGGCTTTGAGTCCTTGAGACTCCTTTCATCGGTGTTATGCGTCGGCCAACATACCCGATACAGGCCAGGCACGGCAGGCAGTACCAGTTTTACTGGTGGCACAAGATTGGGTTTATTACAGGCAGTTACCTTATTGTTGCACTCCTGTCTGGGGGACTGAGTGGAGTCTAGTAGCTGTGTTTAGACCAGTGCTAGTGTTGTTGGGAACCGTTTGGGGATTGACGGTGGTCCCGAGGTCATTGTGAGTTAGTCGACCGTTGTGCGAGAGGTTGGTGATCTTGAGACTATCTGTTCTGAGAGAGAGCGTGGATTTTGACTATAGCCTGCATGAGACACTACTCGATAGCGAGTTAGTCTGTTTGGACGCCCTACATGATTCCTGCCCGTCAGCGGGAGGTGGTTGTAGGTGGGCGCAGGTTGACTGGACCAGATGTGGCAGTCAGCTCGATCGGGTCGATTGTGCACTTCATGTGCTAGTGGTTGCATACCATTCTTTGATTCTCCCCTCTTGAGCATTTAGATGGAGGCATGGTAGCTGTTGAGTGTCATCAGCGTTCTTGTTCAGTTCTTACGGCTTTGGTTATTTTATGTCTCTTGAGGACTTAGTGGGCAGACCGTCGAGTCTGGCGGTGGTACCCACTGAGAACTCCCTTTTTGGTGTAGTTCTCGCACCCATTGGGGGTTTTCCGCCTCCTTTTTCCTTCCTCTCCTTTGTTTTGCAGAGTCTTAGCGTGTCACGCCCCAGGGTCGAAACTGCGACCCGGGCTCGCCAACAGATCCGCCGCCCATACGGGAAGCCCCGTATAGACGAAGCGACTAACCTGCAAAAGAGCATCTATACTATACAGATATCAGAGCTGAAAGTAAAACTGCTAGAAATAAAAGCTATATACAACACAAGGTCCTCACCAAAAGTACATAAGTCTCTCAAGCAGTAAAATAAAATACAACTCTATTGTCACGCCCCGGGTGTAAACCGGAACCCGGGCCCGTCCACAGATCCGCCGTGCACACGGTATTTTTCGTGTACACGAAGCGCCAGTAACCTGCTCAGATAAAAGAGATAAAATAAAAGAGCAATAAAACAGAGCTGAACTAAAACTAATACATCTCAGACTGAAGCTGGAAATAAAATACAATACATCTGTATAAATGATACATCTGTCTCTCCCAGCTCACCAAAATAAATACAACCTGCTGGCAAAAGCCAGTCCCAAAGTAAAGGTACTACCGTCTGAGGAAACATGGGTACACCAACAATCCAGCTAACATGCTCATCCTGCCTCGAGATCTATCTACTCGGCCGTCCTCTCTCCTCGACCCGCCACTGAAAGCCCAGTAGCACCCGCATAAAACACTGCAAAACAAGGGAGAAGCAAAAGAGGAAAGAAGAATGGGGGTGAGACTACTAGTAAACCAGTAGCCTCCCCTAGTGGGTAAAACCTCAACTCTGACACGCCCACTAGGTCTACCAGAGGCAAAAGGAATAAAGGTGGTATGCAATGAGTATGACTCCTGATGAAAAGCTACCACTAGAATGCCTCTAAAAACTGAGCTAAAAGAATAGCTGAATGTATGCATCAGAATGTCAACGCCTGCCTGTCTAGACCCAATCGATACACCAGTAAGCACTGGTACTGCCTGCTCTGCCTGCCAAATCGGGTATGCCCGCCTACGCATAACACCGATAGGAAAAGGGAGTCTCGAAGACTCGAAGCCTGTAAAAACGCACACTCCGGAGTGGCACTCGAGGGGAGCGACCCACACGAGTATAATGCCTGGGTAACAAGTACCAAATCAGCAGGACTGGATCATGACTCTGATCACGGTGGAAAACCCATCCACTAAAAGAAATCCAAATCCTCTATCCCAATCTGATGCAATAACCACTGTCCGGTCAACCGCCAAAGATCCGCGGTTGCCGCAATGCCCGGCCCTCACAGCCTGCCTGTCCCAAAGCCCACAACTGTCTGACTACACTATCCCAGTCCCTGCTCGAACCCGAGCGCACTATCCCCCGAATATAAATAAAAGAAGAGAAAAGCATGGTTTCTCCTAAGTCAATTCCAACATGATAGTGTAGCAGAAAAAGGTGGCCTAACTAGGTGACCATACAAGCATGCAAATGTCCCAAGATGATATAAAAATAAACAGATGTCGATAACCTTTATAATGTTAGAGCATGTATAGAACAGTATGAGAATAGTAAATATGAGATAGCCTGTGCCTGCCTATGCCACATACCCAAGCCCACAATTATTGATTAGCCTTACCTTTTAACATGATGTTACTGTCCTACACTCATAATCCCCAATCAAGCAAGTTCTAACAATATCTGTTTAATCACAATAAGCCTGCCATTGCCACACATAAAGTGCATTTATCCTTTTAATCAAAGAAGCTACTCAAATGCCTAGCGGGTAATCAAAAGGTGGAGGGTTAACAACCACACCCATAATGACAATCCTGACCCAGGTCCGACATCCGGTCAACCGCCTACTATCCGCAATAGCCGCAATACCCCAAAAGCTAAAATTCAAGCCCCGGCTACACTATGCCGATCCCTGCTCAAACCCGAGCAACAAATAGCCGCCTGCCTAAGGAATAGGGGGAAGAAGAGACAATAGGGTTCCTCCCAAGGCAGTCCCAACATATAGTGTAGCGATCAGAAATGGTCTAACTAGATATCCCTGAAATCAAGCCTATCTCCTCATGGAAGAAGGAAGGGGAGTGACAAATAGTGGTTCATCATGTGTATCAAGTAATAACTCCACCTGGGTGTAATCATCATGCTAAATCATAATCCAACCGCACATGTCCATAACCTGCTAATCACCCTCACATGAATCATCCACCTATGCCTGTCCAAAAATCCTCAAGTGGTACCCTCCCACAAGACGCCTCACAATATCACAATATGAAAGTACATCCCCCCCCTTATGCAAGGTTAAATGCTAAAACGATGTCCATGAAGCATGTATAAGTTCCAACATGTCAAGTTTCCAATATAATGTTTTCCATATGATAGGCTCACAATTATCTAGTTAAGCATGCATGTCCATTAGGTGACCATTCAACATGTCCAATAAAGGGGATCACTCTAATATTCCTAGTGGGTATATCAGAAAAGAGGAGTAAAGCAACCACCCACCTCGAGCGCTAAACCCTGATCCCAACAGCGAAGTCCGCGCCCGGTCTCAACGATCACCACGGTGCTGCACAAAAATACCCCAAAAGAACAAGCACAATTAATCCACCATGCTCACACCAAAATCTGTCCCAAATACAATCAGTCCACAGTTTTTCCTTTTTCACCTGCGAGATCTGCTCGAGAAATTCCAGGAAAAATACCGTCACGATCCTCACGACGAACCGGTCGAAACGAGTACCTGCACGTTCCCACACGAGTTTTCTACGCTGAGATCCAAAATCGACAAGAGAACTACCCCGAACAATACTTCCACCCAAAACTGTGCTACAAAGTTCTGTAAAAAGGGGTTTCTCACCTTCGGGGAAAATTCCAGAAAATCCAAGAAAATTCAGAGAGACTCCTTGCGATGCGTAGATGCAAATTGCCTTTTGAATCACCTCAATCCGATGTCTGGTTGCGGAGATATCGCCGAAATACCGAACCGCTGTCCAAAACTCCATCACAGCAAAAAGAGGTCACAAGATGATCCGGAAAACCCATGAAAACCTCGGGATGGGAAAAACCAGCAAACACGGAAAACGTAGCCCTACCTGTCGTGAAGACGATGGCGCAAGAATCGCTGAAAAAGAGTGCCGGGGTAGCTCGGGAGAGTCCGTGCACTGAAATGCGACGAAGGGAATCACAAGGGAACGAGCGTCGCGCCGCGCCGTAGAATCCAAACCTCGGAGTGTGTGCCCCCACAAATCTTGGAAATCCTCCAGAAGATGTAGAACTCGAAGGGGAACAACTTTGCTGAAGACACCTTGGTGAGAGGAGGCTCGGAAATGGTGGAAAAAGTGAGAAGAAAGGAGCTCGGGCTGTTTAAATAGGCCTCCCAAACAAAAAGCAAAATGCCATCCGGGTCCCAATTTTCGGGCGCCCGGAAGTTTCCGGGCGCGCACAGTGCGGCCCGGCCCAAGACTTTCGGGCGCGCACAGTGCGGCCCGGCCCAAGGCGCGCCGTCGGACGGGATCCGCGGTCCGTCCGACCCGCCTCAGCGCCCGCCACGTGTCGCCCGAACAGGCGACAGCCCAAATCCTCCACTCCCGCTGTGCCACGCGGCCAACCCCGGGAGTCGACACGCGTCCCCGACAACAGTACCGACGCGCCTGCGCGCCTGCCCGCGCCAGCTGCCCCTCCTGCCCGCCACAGTTGACCAGCCAATAGGGAAGCGCCACGTGTCCCTGCCACTGACCGCTGCACCCGGTGCACGAGCCTCCGTAAGCCGAACCAATGGTAACCTGCCACGTGTCCACTCGGTGCACCGTGAACCAAAACCCAACCATCATGCTCCGTAGACCGTGAGCTGTGAGCCGGCCTATGGGGTGGTGCCACGTGCCCCCGCCTTGGTGCACGACGGCCGCGTGGACCGCGCGCCTGCCCGCGCGCCCGCGCGCTGCCCGCGCCCTGTGCCGCCGCCGTTCCGCCTGCCCGGGGCCGCGCCGCCGCCCGCCGACGCTGCCCGCCGCCGCCGCCGCCGCCGGCGATCGCCGGAGTTACTGTTCCGGCGGTGAACAGTACCCGAAGCTCAGAAAAATCCGGCAGATAGTCCATCTTGACCGTTTTTCGCGCGCTGAACCCGAATTTGACGTCCGCTTCGCCAAATTCCCATCCAATAAATCGCCGGAGGCTCCCGAAAAGGCATTTTCAATCCGAATTTCGTGCCGAGTCCAAATCTGATATCCGATTTGCGCGAAAACACCTATAAACATCCGACGGGGTTCCCTGATTACCCACGTGATCCACTTTAAGCCCGGAGTCAATCACTTGTGTCCAAATTGGCGCACGAACACCGCCGACATGCCCCGTAGGCCTCCAGAAGCTGCCGGTCACACAGTAAAAGCCCTGTAGAATTCCGGATCATCACATCCTCCCCCACTAAAAGAAAGTTTCGTCCTCGAAACTAAAGCAACTCTCAATGAGTCTCAGAAACCAGGGGTAAGTACTCAACACCGCCGTCTCCCGCTCTCAAGTCGCCTATCACTCCCCGTGATTACTCCCCAGCAACAATAACAGCAACAACCAGTACGGCATAGCCCGATCGCGCAATTCCCTCATCTCACGAGCCGGGATTCGCAACGAGCGTCCCTCGTACTCCAAACTCTCGCAGGGCTCCAAAGAAGTGAGTCAATCACGGGCGAGGAGTTCAAAACACAACACTCCTGAGCGAAGACGCAGAAAAACCTCAGGGACTCCATCAAAAGCCTGGGGGAAAAGAACGAACAGCCAGGTGCAACACGCACTAAAATCACCCTCTAGAGCCGACTCAACCAGGGCAACCCGAAACACATCCACACAAGCACCCGCACAGGAAAGGGGCCCTAACAAGCAGGGTTCTCACTCGGTCACTGTCAAAACCAGACCACACGAGTAGATTGCTCAGCCGCAGCCTATCCTCAAAAGGGATCCCCTGGGACACAATCTCAAGCCCAGTATACCACCATGGTCCCACACAGCGCCAGCTATGGGACCATCAAACTCAACTCCCAATTTAGCTCTTCTGCTTTAGGTATCCGCCACCACAGTGGCCCGGTCGGGGTGATCCTGGATGCTCATCAAAATCCAATGGTAGCTCCATAGCCACTATGGGAGGCATCACTATAACTCGCAAGTCCATCTTCCTCCGTTGACCAACTAAAATCGTCACTGATACCAATCTTACCATCCGCTCGTCAAATTCTGCTGGCACCATCCGGTCCAAAAGCTCCTCACCTCAGTAGTAACTGCCGGTCTCGGCCCATCTCAAATAGCATCTATTTTGACTGGACTCCCACCGCCGCCCCCGCGGCTAAATACGTAATCCAGGAAGATGTGCTCTCAAAGATGAAACTTGTACCAAAACCATTTAGCATAAAACCTTATCCTCACAGACCTTGCCACAGCATCTATAAATGCTTCACAAGCTCTAAATCACTCAGGGAGGGGTAAAAGCCAAGATATCCCTGAAAAATGCCGCTATCAATCCGTTCAAGCCCAACTGGAACACAGAATTCCTCAATCTTAAAGGCAATAAGGCATTAGTCATTCCATTGGCCTCACTGTACTCATAATGCCCCTAGCGTGTCCTGAACGTCATCTTGGCGAGATACTCAGCTGTAGTTCCAAATTGATGCAGGCATCATAATCGAACATCTGCCGGAGTATAACTCCATCCCAAAAGGTCCTAAATAATACCCGGACCTGCCTGGGCTCCACTCACAAAGAACTCTCACAGTCGTGTATCAACGACGCGGCACTAGGTCCAACAAACCCTCTATCCATCAGGTCCACGCACCTATGCCCACAACTCTCACAGCTCTACAAATGATATTTACGAGGTGCTATCGAGGTAGGCGCAGTTCCCAGAACCACGTCAATCGAAATCACAATCTCCCTAACCGGCGGCATCATCATCGGCTCAGGTGGAATCACACCCGGGATCTCACGGCAACAAGAATATCCTTACGTCCCGGTGCCGCCGTAGGCACCTCTCACACTATCGCTGTAACCTGAGTACCCAAACAGTCGCAACAACACAAGCCTTCTATTGTCTGCCTCGCAGAAAACAAGGTCCTTTCTCTCAGCAGTGAAACATCCAGTGGCACTATGCCAACCAGTCCTAAGCACTGGGTCTAAACACCGAACGGCCACAAATACCAATAAGTCTGCCGGCATAACTTACGGCCTCTACTGCACTGGATATGATCCACAAGCCTTCCCCACCTGCACAATACCAACAGTAACCTGTACCTCTAGTGCACGGGGCAACAACTCTGCCTCTAGCCCATGCGGACTGCAACATGCTCTAACTCTGACTGCTGTGATGAAATCACACCGGCGACACTCGATCCACTACCGTGGCGCCCTCCAACCGGGCGGCACAAATTCATCCTCTCGATGCAAGTGGTCGTCGCTCAGCCTGCCAAACATATCTAGACCAATCACAAAGGGAGCTCGAACCCCTGTCCCTGCTCACACTGAGGCGACGAATGTGGTCTCTCGCAGACAGCCAATCCACGCTACCGCTGCACCACTCTGATAAATGGGCTGATGCTGTCATCGGGGTCCACCCAACCTCTGACGTCTCAGAAATCCACCTGGATATCATCGTCATACGACAAAGCACCATCAATTCATGCAATTCCTTATACAATTACCCTTACTAAGCTCACCCCTCAATCACATATGTTGTACCCCAAACATGCATGTTATCGATCACCAAGGGTAACATCCCCCTGGGGTAAGCTTTACATAATCCATCCAAAAGGATATCCACCATCCTGGAAGGGAAACGAAAATGTCCTTGCCGGCCGACCTGTCCACCAATACCTAGCGCCAAGCGCCTCTATCCAGAACTCGCCTCTGGCGGCAGACCCCTATCCAACGGAACTGCAATGCTACGCGCCATACCCAATGCCTCCACTAACAAAGCACCCCAAAATCTAAAACCTGCAAAAGAGGGTCCGAATACACGGAAGGGCATCCTGGCGCAATCCACTCACAGTCAAGCATATCCTATGCGCCTTGTCCCCTAAATCATAGAGCGCGTAGTTCAGTAACTGCGTAAATCCTTTTGACACCAAGAGGCTCTCAAGCAGTCTTTCCATCACCACCTACCACGATTCTACCCCAAGAGGCTCCAAACTTAATCCTATGAATCGGGGTGGTTTATCTGCCAAAACTGGCTTAACTGATCAATGGTGTCCCATAGCTCATCCGCTGTCAACAATCCACCCTGCCTCGGCGCCTCGGCACTAACCATTGGCACGGAGGGCTACTCACTCCCTCAGTACTATAAAAATCCCCGCCCCTGAGGATACTGCAACCGGTGGTCTCAGAAAGAAGCACTGTCGAGCTGCCCGCTGCTCCGACAACTGTGTCACTCAAAACCAGATGCCCGCTCACTCTGCCGCTGATAAGCCTCTGACAATCCTGTCATCAGGTCCCGAGTCCTCTGACTCTAATCCGTTCCGGCCTGAAACAACTAGCTCAGACCCAACTGCCGCACCAAGGTGCGCCCGGTCAAGGCCCAACGTCGGGGAGCACACCGCTCGCCACGACAAACCGCAAATCAGCACACCCGCAAACTCTCGACCCAATCTAGCGAAAGTCAAAGACATCCTTCTATTTCTGTAACCTTATGTTGTCTGCAGCCAACATACTGTCCCCCCGAAATAGAGTATGTCGATCCCTCTTCACTCACAGGAAGAGTAAAAACAAATAACTCG
>JAQNDB010004485.1:0-23609 GCA_029204045.2 Tillandsia leiboldiana
TTTAAAATATTTAATGAATACATTTTTATTTTAAACTAAATATGAACAATATATATATCGTATTACTTTTTTTTTTCGATATATATATAAATGTACGATAACCTTACTTTTAATATTTTTCAATTTTTTTACGCTAAAGATTTTGAAAAAGCAATAGGGTCCTGACCAAAGGGTTTGATTGAGATAGCTCACCTACCATCATCATAATCATGTGTTGCAAAAGGAGGGTTAAAAAAAAAGGAAAAATGGTTAAAAAAAATTAGTGGAATAAGCCACTTGATTTTAATGGACTTGGGCCAACTTTTGGAATATTAGCTGGTGGCACTTCACCTTTTTGTTTTTGTTTTTGTTTTGTTTTTTGTTTTCTTTTCTTGAGGGAGTGATTACTAAAAAAAATTCAGTGCACTTCAAAATTGAGCCCAAAAAATTTAATATTTATATTTTAATAAATATGTTTTAAAAAATTAGAATTTGTACTAAAAAATGTTATGGTTGGTTTTTTTTTTTAACTAAATAAATTAAACTACTTATCGATTTTTTATCAAAAGCCCACAAAAGATATTATTATTTTTATAATTTGAGAATTTGGGGGGCATTTTTTTTAAAAATATGTGAAATAATGAATCAGGAATTTGAATCTTGAGTTTTAAATTCTATATGCAGGAAATAAAAGAGTTGTATCGTTGTGTAGAATAATGCAATTTAAATCACTAAAATTATTAATTTCAAAGAATTAAAAGTTTAGGAAGTTTACTTTGTAAAATTTATAAAAATATATAAATTTTTAGTTATTGAAAATTATATATATATAAATTTTATCTAAAAAGGAAATTTCAATGAGTAGTGCTACCGGTACATCATGGTTCGGGGTGTACATCATACACCCCGACCATGTGCGGCTGGGATTTAGTTCAAATAAGCGGGATTTCATATACTCTATTCTCAACCCGCTTAACCTTTTCTCTCTTTCTCTCTCTCGCGCTCGCTCTCTCTCCATTCCCTCTTCTCTCTCCATTCCCTCTCTCTCTCGCGCTCCCGCTCTCTCTCTAGTGCTCTTTCCTCTTTCTCTCGCTCGCTCGCTTCGACTGTTGACCAGCAAGCGAGGGCCGGTAAAACCAGGGCTCTATCGTCTCCGTCGTTTAGGGTTGCCTTGGAATCGCCTTGCGAAGCACCCGAGGACCGCTCAACGAGAGCTCTGTCGCCTCCGTCACCTCCATTGTGTAGGGTTTAGGGTTTAGTTACCTCGCCTCACCGCGCCGATCGGTAGGGTTTTTTTTTTTTTTTTTTTTTCTTTTTTTTTGCTTCAATTTATGTTAATCTTGTTAATCTGAAATAAGTGTACAAATTCATATAGATGGGTTAAGCACAGTTTTAGAAGGCTTAAGCACAGTTATAGATGTTCCATTTACAGCTATGGAGGGTTTTGTACAAATTAAGTTGCCACCCAATTAGACCATTTCCTTTGTACAGAAATAAGTGACCGGTACATTGTGTAATTGTGTAATTGTGTACCGGTACCAACCTTTGGAACACATATGTACCGGTACACTTTTTTGTGTACCGGTACACTTATTTGTGCACTAGCATAATGGTATTCACTACAGGTACACTAGGATAATGGTAGTTCTCTTTATAAAAAAATCGTTCTCAATTTTTTTAATTAGCTAATGAAGATCCCTTTTCATTCTCAAAGAAGAATTTAGTTTTTTTTAATATCTTTTTTTGTGTTCCAACAAATATAATGACATGTTGAATTGAAATATTAAGCATTATTCTCTTGTAATTTAAGTGTTTTAGAATAATTAATGAATTGCTACACGTGATTTTTATAATGCAGCTGAAGATATGGTTTCTACCAGACGTATGGCGTCCAGTAGATTGGTCGAGGAGCCAACCACTAGTAGGCAAAGCACTACTTCCAAGATTCATGAAGAGAGAATAGAGAGAGCAGTTCAAGATATAGCAAAGAGGACGACGAAGATTGAATTAGTTTCTGGAAGATGTTATCCAGCCCATTTACATAATACAATGATTGTAGAAGAGTCTCCGAAGACATCGGGCAGCTATACGATCGCTGGCCCAGCACTACGGGAAGTTATGTCTATGGAACAAATGACATTGTTGAGAACAACGCCATTTGCTTCATACCTCGACCTCCCACCACTAACCCAAGACTTAGTATTAGTTGATAGTCTTCTCAGTTTTTGGGATGATGAGAAAAGAGGAGTTACAATAGGAGAAACTTTCTTTCCCTTACTTGCGGATGAAATAGCCGTTTTGGTTGGGTTACCGACGCAGGGGGAGCCGATTCATTGGGGTCAAAAGAGTGTGAAATCGAAGATTTTTGATAAATACTTCAACGGCGATTATAAGCACGCTGATAGAAGAAAACTCCGCCATATTTTGTACAGTCTTGCTGGTCAACAGGGAGAGGATGCAGTCAGCGATTTGTCTCGGTATTTATATTATATGTTTTTGCCACTGTCCTCTTTCCAACGAGCCACTACAATGTTCCCAAGGCCTTATATAGATATATAGATGATGTACATAGAATTGGTGACTATGCTTGGGGGCATGCAGTATATAATTTTCTTGTAAGTTCTATATCGAAAGCATCTCGACGTGTAAAGCGTCGGAATAGTGGGCACGAAAGAAACGCTGGCTATATTGATGGGTGTACAGTAGCCTTCATGGTGAGCACAATTGAAAAATAGTGTGTTAGTATATTTTTTATTTTGTAAATATTCATTTGTTCATTCCATTGCTGATAACTGGTGTTGATCATAAATGTAGAGCTGGGCTTTTGAGCACATCAAGGGTTTGGGTACTTCTGATGGGGACAAGGCTGTTCCACGTATAAGAAAATGGAAAGCTTCAGCATCTTTTAGGAGCTATGATAAGCTGATGAAAAAATTATTGTCTTATTCGCCTTCAGATGTAATAAATTATATAATGATTGTTAATTTATAACATTTCCTTAATTTTAGATAAATGTATCTATCTAATTCCATGTTATATATATATATATATATATATATATATATATATATATATATATATATATATATATATATATATTGCAGGTTATACCAACCTTTACATATCGTCCAGAGGAGATGTATATATTAAATCGTACCGCACGAGTTTGGCAGCCACCTCAGGTATTGTATAAGTTAAGAATTATAAATGTTATTGATCTGGGTTACTTTACGTATTTTTCTACTGACCGTCTTGTTTTTGCTTCTTTATTATTTGAGATTCAAGCGAAAACTACCGTGACTACTACCTCTAGCGCTGGGGATAGTAGCAGTATTCATAATTTACTTACTAATTTGGAACAAGCTGTTTATGGCCTCGAAGAGCGGATTAAATTCTTGGAAGCAGAGAATATTAAGTTAAAGGATATAAATAAGAAGCTTCAGGACCAAATTGTGAGCGGCACTGCTGTTGCAGCAGGAGAAGGCGGCGCGACAGGCGATGTCGAAACAGAAAATGTTGAAGATCAGGCTGAAGGTGGGCAGCACACATTAGGGAAAGAAACCAGCGAACATCCTGTGATGCTGGTGAGATTAATATAGTGGTGCCCACTGCCGATATTAAAATCGACGTCCCGTCGAGAATTGAAAGGATTAAAGGCCGTGAAAGGAAGCGAAAGGAATTATCAGATGATTTCACGGCCGGGAAAAGAGGAAAAAAAACATCTTATATCAGAAAGCGCCGCCTTGATTCTAAAGAGCAGGGGTCGAAAAAAATTGAAGCTTCAGATTCTGCTTCCGGGGCCATTGCCGACGTCCTTACGGTATTATTGTATTAAGTTTATTGTATTTAATATTAACAATTTTATAAAGTATGACAATTGCATAATTCTTGGAATGATTACAGGCATTAAAAATAGAGTATGATGATCCAGAAGGTGGAGTTTCATCCATCAATGTTCCGGATGAACCCGCTCTGGATAGCTCACCCGGATTCATTATTGAGACTCGTCGCGAATATCCGGGTCGAGATAAGATTCCTAAAGAGGAAGATTTTGCAATCAACTTTTTTATAGCACAACCAATCACTAAGTTAGTCCACCATATCATATATTCTTTGAATTGTTATATATGTCTATTTCCATTTTCTCATTACTTAGAATAATATTTCTAATTCTTTTTGATAGGGGAGCTATATGGGAAGATAGCACCATAGGGTCGGATTCGCCTTGTATTAGTGGCGAAATCCTCCGAACTTTCTTATTTCGAGGCCCGACCCGCGATGAGGTTCGTGCACTGAAAACGATAAAAAACTAGTTAAATCTTGTAATATATATATATATATATATATGTGTGTGTGTGTGTGTGTGTGTGTGTGTTGTGTGTGTGTGTGTGTGTTTTAACATAATTTCTTGTTGTTTTCTAATATAGGTGATAAATGTATATTTTCATATTCTTAAAACGATGGATATGAAGGGTGTACAGAAATTTTGTCATCCTGCTCTTTTTTGTCGAACTGAAGTTTCGGTGAGTTTCATATTTGTTTCAGTTCTATATTATTTTTATAAAGTTACATTTATGTATATATCACCTTAATGAAACCACGAATTATACGTGTCTTTTTAAGTTCAAATTTAGCTATTTTGTATATATATGACAACACATTTGAGAATTTAGATTGTACTCAATCTCACAATTTAGTTCTCTTATATTGTGACATTAAAATCTGATCCCTTTTATATTGCACAATTAAAATGCTGAAACATAAAAGACTCTGAACTGTTAAAAACAGTAGTCATTCAATATTTATTACCTTTTGTTTATTTACTTATGTTGCATTATTCACCATAATATCATTCAGTCAAACCTCTTGTCGTGATAAGCATTTAGCAAAACCAAGATTGTAAGGAATTGATTATTAGATTGATGTTGTAACTATATTCCCTTTTATGTCCAGATGCAAATACTTAACAAGATGGCAGGAATAAGGCCGGACGAGGCCATCACAGCTGACTTCATCCGGAATGTCGCCTACGATTCTGCATCCGTACGGCATTTTTTGGAAATAATAACTCCGGAAAGTATCAGCTGTAATAGATTTATAATTATTCCTATCAATAGTAATTGGCATTGGCATTTGCTTGTCATAGATTTGAAGGAATCCCATTTTGAGTGTTGGAATTCCTTGTGGAGTCATCGTTTGGCAAAGGATGCTGCAAACGTATTGGTATGTATTACTTTTATATTTATTACATTGATATATGCATAGAAGATTGACTTCACTATTTCTCTTATGCAGGCGAGGTGGTTTGCAGCCTATTTTGAGTTTATCCTTGAACAACGCATCCGCCACCCAAATGTCATCTGGCAGCTTGATTGTCAGCAACAAGGTTCGACTGAGGTTGATTGTGGCATGTACACATGCCTATTTGCTGAAAGAATTGTAAGAGGCGGCTCCCCCGATCTTTTGGTTTATGAAAAAGATCCCCCGTATTTTCGGGCGCACATGGTGAGCCAAATCTTACGAGATCCCTGTTGCGTGACTTCTAGTTCGATGCATACAAGTGTTCCGTAAAGATAATTATGTATAATAAATACTTTGGTTTAATTTATATGTTGAGTTGTATTAATATGTTGTATATCCGATGAATATTGTATTGAGTCATATATACGATTCATTGTATTCCATTTTTGATCAGTTTGATTTTAGTTTAATGTTGAGTTGTATTGATTCGTTGTAGAGCAGATGAATATTGTATGAATTCAGTGTATCCCTGTTTTGATCAGTTTCAGTTTGATATTGTATTGTATCCAATCTGTTGTCATTTTTATGAATATTGTATTGATTCTTTTTATTGATTCATTGTATCTTAGTATGATCGGTTTGGTTTTATGGTGAGTTGTAGTCATTCGCCGCAAATGTGATTATTTTTATGCTGATACCTCACTAATTTAATTTTTTCATATATTTTTAATTTTATAACATTATTTTATATTAAATATAAATATTTTATTAAATTATAATTGTTTCAAAAGTATTAATTTTCAAATTTTAATCTATATACAATTCTTTTATATAATTGTGAAGATAATTTACTCAGGTACTCAATAGTGAGTACGTTAGTGAGGAATCCAAGTGTGTGGTGTTTCTGGTTTTGAGGACCAGAAATGAGTACTTTTAAATTTTGGGTTTTGATGAACTTGAATGGGAAGCGGATGCGGCATTCAGTACCGGCCTCATTAATTAGTACCGGTACATAATCTTTCGTTCCGGTACATAACATTCTATACCGGTACTCAAGATTACATACCGGTACGAACTCTTGAGTATCGGTACACTTCTATGATTCTCAAAATCCGAATGCATCACACTTCGAATGCATCACACTTCTAATGTTCATCTTGTATATTCATAAGTATACTTGGATTGTACCAAATATTATTGTACTGTGCTAAATTTTTTTTAGCATTGTACCAAATATTATTGTACCGTTAGTGAGGAATCCAAGTGTGTGGTTGTTTCTGGTTTTGAGGACCAGAAATGAGTACTTTAAATTTTGGGTTTTGATGAACTTGAATGGGAAGCGGATGCGGCATTCAGTACCCGGTCCTCATTAATTAGTACCGGTACATAATCTTTCGTTCCGGTACTTAACATTCAGTACCGGTACATATTCCTTAGTTCCGGTACTAAAAAAATGTACAAACCAAGTGCCTCACAAACAGATAGACTTACCCTTCGGTTGCTCATTCTGTACCGGTACTAATTTATGAGAACCGGTACTTAGTGTTAAAATTTCAATAGATTTTAAAACTTGAAGAACTTTTAAATTTGGGATTTACAAATAGAAATATCTGTTAAGAATAGATACTTCGAAAATTGTGTAGTAAGTTGCTTCTCTAAAACTGCTAATGACAAAAGGATACTCCAGAACAAATCAATATAACTGTTACAGCACCAAATAAAAAATATTCTAGAATAATTAATTTTAAATGTTGGAGAACACATTGAGGCAATTGCAGAACATTCATATCCAACAAATCAGTTTCTCAGAATTACATCTCCAATTCAAATCCCGGAAACACAGTGCAGTCATCTTTTCAGATTTACAATTCCATTCCTTTACAACATACAAGTTACCATAGTACAGTCATACATCTTAGATTTGTACATGTGAATTAACCATATACCTATCACAATCAGCTTGGCTTATGACCCCCTTTTATACACATATTGCCACAATTATTATAACCCTAATGATTTACAGATTAGTTGCATTTAAATGTATTTATAAATCAATCTACTCATATTACATGCATCAATAATTCACTTGAAATATTAAATTTACAATACCCAAGCATTAACAGCATCAGAAAATAGAAGAACATGGCGGGAAAAAAAAACAGAGTAGCAGTTTCATAACCAAACAAGCATATGTAAGAAACAACATTCGCAACCGTCCACACCTCCCCCCCTCCCCACTGACTTGTAATCGCTCGTCATCATCATCAATATAAGAAGTAAAGACCTTATCGGCCAAATACAGCACCACCTTGCATCAAAGGCCTGTGTTGATTGCCAGCAACCAAAATAGCCTTGAACCGGCTGAATGGAACCGCCATGAAACTCCTCTGTCATCATGCCAATAAAACAGCCATTAGGTTCTTAGTGACAAGTGACTGAAGCACAATACCAAACCTTACAAACTGTCACATGGCGTGATGTTAGCAACAGCGATAACCAGATTATATCTAGATTAAAACCTCAAGGAAGGCTCCAGAATTGTTATTTTTAAAACAAAAAAAATCCTGGAACAATAGCCATAATCGCCTGCTAACACTCATAAATGATTATTAAGAACTGACATGTTTAAAACAAATACTAGTTACAAATGGAGGGATAAAAAAAAAAAAAAATCTGTAAAAACACTAATGTTGCTTAGGAGATGCCTCAAAAGCCACATAGTGAGCATGTACTATTAGGCAAATTTCAGAGTGGAAACTAGGCATCATAGCAAAACACTATAAACCCAATGCGGGAATTATTACGAAATTCATAAGCTTCTCCATATTTCTTGCAGGAATATTAAGAAATCAGAAGGTCATCTACATTCTAAATGTCACTGCACATAAGTTGGTATAACTCATATAGCTTTTTCTTTTGCCAACACTCTTTAGTAATAAAATTCAAAGTGAAGCCATAGAAGTGAATTATATAATAATATGATATTAAAACCCATTCACTCCACAAGAAATGCCTACTCAGATGGAACAACGATCATCCTCCACAAGAAATGCCTACTCAGATGGAACAACGATCATCCTCCACGGGCTATTACTTCGACATCGGAACCCCACCCAGGACGCCCGCTCATCGCCAGGCTGCAAAGGCCAGAGGCATCCAACCCCTTCCAGGACGCGGCCAATCTCCTGGTAATCCCTCCCTGCCGCGTTCTGCTCATCATTGTCGTCCAACTATACCAGTATGTAGGTTGCTTCTTTTTTTCAATTCATGTGTTAATTCAAAGTTTTGAGGAACTCGGGGTGAAATTAATATTTGCTCTACATTAATATAATTTAATTATTTTGTACAAATTACATCTTTCCCGTACAGTATATTTTTCCTTCTTTAATATGTGGAATTATCCTCTCATCCCAATGCACAATTGTTTACCTTTCACTAAGTCTGCATGAATTTAGTACGTTGACATGCAAAGTAATGGTAAAATGTATCAAATTTTTTCTATCTATGTCTTCTTTCTTTTGCAAATTTTGGCATGGATGTATAAGTATTATAATGATATTACACATAGATGGATTCGAGCTTTACATCCTCGAGCAATGGGGCCAGCCAAAATACACCTTATTGCCATTGTCGATTGCAATGTGTCATGAGAACATCTTGGACGCAGAACAATCCGGGCCGGAGATTTTACGGCTGTTCGAGATATGGGGTAATCTATGTAATGTACATAATATTTTGTTATCCATGCTATAGATCAAAAACTTAGCATATATACTTGCCTCCCATATTTTCAGGGGCATGGGGCATGCAATTATTTCAGTTGGTATGACGCGCCGTTTACGAGCAGAAGTATTTCTGTATTGAATGGATTAATAGTAAGTAACAATAAGTTGCGCAATGAAGCTGCAGCTGCTGCAAGGAAAGGAAGATGGGGGTTGTACCTCTTAGTTGCATATTTTCTTATCAGTGGGATTATTGTTTCTTCATGGTATAACTGTATGTCGAAATCCAGACTATGACTATGCCGCCCCTTGTAATGTAATTTAATTTTTTCTATATATGAATGTATTTATATTCCTCTCTATATATGAATGTATTTATATATGTCGTAATCCATACTATGAGTATCCCGCCCCTTGTAATGTATTTAAATTTTTTTTGTATATATGAATGTATTTATATTACTCTCTAAGTAATAATTGCTATGTGTTGTACACTGTATGTCGGGAGAGATTAGATTTAAAATTAAACAACTACTGCATCATTCCTTGTACGCCTGCAGCATCAGGAGACTGATAAATTATTGGAACGTGCAGCGCAGATAGTTGTCGATGCCTACGGTATGCATATATGACTGTACGTGAACTATCTATAGCTGTCCCCGCTATAACATTTATTTTAAATATAGCTGTATATATGACTATGACTATCCAGACTATGACTATCCCGCCCCTTGTAATGTAATTTAATATTTTTCTATATATGAATGTATTTATATTCCTCTCTATATATGAATGTATTTATATTCCTCTCTCTATATATGAATGTATTATATATGTCGTAATCCATACTATGACTATCCCGCCCCATGTCATTTTGTAACTCTGTTTGTCGGGAGAGATTAGATTTGAAATTAAACAACTACTGCATCATTCCTTCTACGGGAACCCTCTATAGCTGTCCCCTTTTGAATAACATTTATTTTCAAATATAGCTGTATATATGACAGTACGAAACCCATCTATAACTGTTCTGGTATGAATATATTACTGTACGGGAACCCCTCTATAGCTGTCCCCTTTTGAATATACGTGTACCAAGTTTTGAAAAAGAGGATCCAATGCCCTTCCACCCCTTAAAATATGGATTCCTCCATCAGTACCGGTACAGAGTGAAGAATCGAAGTGTGATGCTTTCGGGTTTTGAGGTACTTGGATGTTTACCGGAACCATATGTATCGGTACTCAATACTGAGTACCGGTATTGTGTGAGGAATCCAAGTGTGAGGCCTCAATAAAGTGTGAGGCCTCACAATAGAACGCCGTACCCTTGGTACATAATCCTTGGTTCCGGTACACAAATAAGTACAAACCAAGTGCCTCACAAACAGATAGCCTTACCCTTGGGTTGCTCATTCTGTACCGGTACTCAAGAGTACATACCGGTACGAAATCTTGGGTATCGGTACACTTCTAAGATCCTCAAAATCCGAATGCAACACACTTTGATTTCTCCATCAGTACCGGTACTCAATGATGAGTACCGGTACAGAGTGAGAAATCCATGTATAGTACTCTCGGGTTTTGAGGAACTTGGAGGTGTACCGGAAGAGTGTGTACCGGTACTAATGGTAAGTACCGGTAGTAATTGGCAATAATGATGATTATTTGTAGTAATAACATACTTACATTTTGCCTATATTGAAGTATGAATTTTATATTTCCTTTCTATGTTATAAGATCTATGTATATATTTGAGTTAATATGGCAAATTTAACACTAGCATGTTCAAAACTTCTGGTGAAGAAGAATCACTAAGAGTGAATAATAATCATTTACATCCATGATATAATTTACAATCTACATCCATGGGTCATCTGTTGGCTCGCAACCCTCCTATGACTCAATCACAACCTACATCCATGAATTTTTTTATTTCCTTTCTATGTTATAAGATCTATGTATATATTTGAGTTTATATGGCAAATTTAACACTAGCTGTAATTCGGAGATGCTGATTTGTTACATTATGTTCTGCAATTGCCTCACTGTGTTCTCCAACATTTAAAATTAATTTGTTACACCCCTTAATGCAATTGCCTCACTGTGTTTACAACAGTCGGTAAGTGGGTAATAGTGTGATAAGGGGAAGATTAGCATTGGATGCAGATTTCGAAAGTGGTTAAGTGTGTAGTAGTGTGTACCGGGCCTTTCAGCACACCTATACTCAAAAGGTGTTTTGCTATAGAGGGGACAGCTTTATAGTGTCTTTTCCCTCTGGGCACACCTATATGTAGGATGTGCCCAGAGGGACATCTATAGAGGGTTCCCGTACAACCATATATGAATACCGGAACAGCTATATATGGGTTTCGTACAGTCCTATATACAGCTATATTCAAATTTAATGCTATAGCGGGGGACTTGTATAGAGGGTTTCCAAACAGTCATATATGCATACCGGAACATGTATAGATGGGTTCGTACAGCTATAGAGGGTCTTTTGAGAGGATTAGCATTGGATGGTGTTTAGAAAAGTGTGCACACCTATATTCAAAAGAATATTGGACAGCTTTATAGGGGATAGCCCTTCTTTCCTGGGGAGGATTAGCATTGGGTGCTGTTTTGAATAGAAGGATGTACACTCCACTTGGGGGTGTACCAAACTCATTTCCCTATACAATAACCATCTGTACCGGTAAAGAGTGAGTACCGATACAGAATGAGCAAACGAAGGGTAAGGCTATCTGTTTGTGAGGCACTTGGTTTGTACTTCTTTGTGTACCGGAACTAATGATTATGTACCGGAACCGAAGGTTATGTACCGGTACTCATTAACCACGACCGGTACTGAGTGCCGCATCCGCTTCCCATTCAAGTTCATCAAAACCCCAAAGCTGAACCATGTGTACCGGTACTCAAACTACGGTTCCGGTACAGAATGAGGATTCCAAGTGTGTGGCTTTCCCTGTTTGAGGAACTAACAAATGGGAATATTCTATAGCATTAGATGCTGTTTTGAAAAGTAGGTAAGTGGGTAATAGTGTGCGAAGGGGAGGATTAGCATTGGATGTTTTTCCCAAATGTGGTTAAGTGGGTAATAGGTCGGAACCGGGGCTTTCTGCACCCCTATACTCAAAAGATGACAGCTATAGAGGGGACATCTTGTTCCATATTTTCGCCAATATATCACCATTATATAAAATCAATTACAAGGGAAAAGGATTTTCATATAGAATATATTTTTCCCTGGACAGTTATAAGCTGATGACAACACAATCACACAGACAACAAAAAATACAAGTACAAATAGACCACCCCCAGCTTCTTTTTCTACCAGCAGCTGCAGCCCCTTCATACCAACCGAAATAGTTGCATGCACCATAGTTAGCATCAGGCTGTAGTGACAAAAATAACACTTTGAATTAGTTAATCAATTTGCATATCAGCATTTTATACTCCCCCTTCGTTTAGAAACACAATTCAAACTCTACATGTCTGGCATTCAAGAAGCCCAAAAAGGTATTTAACAGAGATAGCTAACATTTGATAGTCCAGTTCCCTCAATTGTCCAATTTTTATATAAGAATCTACGAAACCTGTGTCATACCCACAAACCCATATATAGCTGTTCCTTTTGAATATATCAGGGTACGGAAAGCAGATATAGTTGTCCTCTCAATTTGGAATGGAGACCAACATGGCACTGCGACAATGATGCGTACAGGTGTGCCCTTTGGAACTTATGACGGTACGAAAATGAGCTATAGCTGCTCCCTAAACCTTTGGCACATACCCCAATTCCAAAACAGCATCCAATGCTATCAAGATTGGTCAAAGCCTGTATATATTTGACTACACTTACCCCCTTTTCAAAGCACTCTCCAAATTCGAAAAGGCAACTGAGGCACACTATTACCCACTTGGCAGGTCCCTACAGGTGTGCCATTTGGATATAGGACAGTACAAAACCAGGCTATAGCTGTCCCCTCGCAAAACAGCATCCAATGCTATAGAATATTCTATAATATAGAATATTCTAGATAATTTGCCCATTCTCAGTACTGCTCAAAGCCCCTCTATAGCCTCCCAAATAACACTATATGCGTACAGGTTTAGCTCTTATTAGTGGTTAGAATTGATAACAAGAAAATTTGATCATATATATAGCGGTTATCTACTTCATAGCTATATCACATTTCACACATCTATCACCGTCCACTATATTTCAGTTTATATCAAATTTACCATTCATCATGTCTAACCCATTCTCCACACGCCCGAAGAACACCAAATGTTTATTCCATTCCAGCGTAAATTTCTTGATGCTAATCAGTTGATGGATCGTGCAGCAAAGGTGGCAATTCTTGCATTCGACACTGAAGAAGATTATTCAAAGGAAGAAATGGCTTATTTCTTAGCGCATCACGTAGGTGGAGATCCCGATGAATATCTATTTGGAAAATGTGCGGATGCCGATTACCTTATATACTTTCCTACTGCAGAGCTTCGGAATAGTGCTATTCGGGAATCTTTTCTGCAGAGCTACCAACTCAGCATTATGGTATCGCCATGTGAATTCAACCTTGGTCACCGGGCAGGTTTTATGTACTTTGTATGGATTCGGTTGCATGATTTACCGCTTCAGTGTTATGAGTCTGTTGATTTGACAACTATTGTATCTAGTTTCGGACGTTTTATTGGTGGTGATGACCGTTGCCGTCTTCGCGAAAATCTCAACTTTTATCGTCTTTTGATAAAATGTAATAATCTTCAAAACATTCCGGAGCGTGTAACGCTCATTGTTGGAAATCGCGAATGGGCAATCAATGTGGAAATAGAGTCGTGGGAACCTTACATAAGTTCCTGCAGTCCTTAATTTTTGGGCAATGTCACTGCATCTTTGCCCAACTAGCATTTTGTTTACAATTGACGCCTACAGTTTTGTCCTCTGTATTGAGTAATATAATTTTCCTAACTTGTTTTCACTATTGACAATATGGTGTGTGTGCAATGTATGTAGTACAGAACTGTATTTTTGGACAACTAGGTGGTCATATATATATGATCGCCAATCGGATGGCATCCATTTGCAATACAATAGCTGCATACGACTGTCACACCTTAAAATCGTGTTTATGACCCAAGCCGACATTGTGAAAATTTCATATACTATCGCGTGCTTTTCAAATGCATTCATCATAACATGATTCCGAGCAAGTAACACTATATATAGACAATAGAAAATGGATCATAAGAGTTGTGATTGAGTCATAGGAGGGTTGCGAGCCAACAGATGACCCATGGATGTAGATTGTAAATTATATCATGGATGTAAATGATTATTATTCACTCTTAGTGATTCTTCTTCACCAGAAGTTTTGAACATGCTAGTGTTAAATTTAATAACTAGGAAAAGGTAGAATTGGGCTTAATTGAATATATCATTCATGAGGGTTTTCACCCTATCATTCATAAGGGTTTATATCCTTTATATAATACAAGAATAAGACTTACATGGTAAATTATCAATCAACCCCAAAAGGAAAAGAATGAATGATAAATATGGTACATAATTAAGAAGAATATGAAAGGTGAATGAACGCACATATGGCAGTAAGTATGTGGAGATTATTTCCTTAACACCCCCCCTCAAACTGAAGATGGTTTGTTGGAAATCAGGTGAAGTTTGGATACCAAAGTCCGAAAACGCTCCAAGGAATATATTGATGGAATATATGGGGAAGTAGACGGCGGGGGAGGTAACGGAGGGGTCGGGGTCGGGTCGGGGACGTAGCGGGGGGTTTGGGGGGAGGTTGGTTATGCAATCTCAATTCCAGATGCTTTCAGAACAGGGGAAGCAGACGAGGGCGGCGAAGGCCCGGAGGAGACGAGGGCGGCGAAGGCCCGGAGGAGACGAGGGCGGCGAAAACCCTCCGCCCCCGTGGGAAGGCACGGCCGGACTCCCCGGCGCATTCGGCTCTCCCGGTGCATTCCGCGCTGGAGACGGAGAATTCGAAGTCGCCGCGGGGACCGGTGACGGTGCCAGCGGAGCAGGAGACGGTGCCAGCGGAGCAGGAGACGGTACCAGCGGAGCCGACGAAGGTGCCAGCGGAGCAGGAGACGGTGCCAGCGGAGCCGGAGACGGTGCCAGCGGAGTAGGAGACGGTGCTGGCCATTCTTAGTTGCTTCAGTAGTTGCATTGTACTTGTGACAGGTCACGCGATGGACGTGAGGCTGGTGCAGTAGGGCTGGATCGCATGTCATGATGTACATCGGAAAAAGGCTTATAACGAGGCTCTGAGTACGGTGATAATGACGATCAGGCAGACAGGCTCTGAGTACGGTGGTGACAACGTCGACGACAACGCGCAATGCTGGATGGAATCGATGATATCGACTGAGATAGATAACCTATCGTCTAGAGTAATTGGAGTAACCTTGCTCCGATACCATAATAACTAGGAAAAGGTAGAATTGGGCTTAATTGAATATATCATTCATGAGGGTTTTCACCCTATCATTCATAAGGGTTTATATCCTTTATATAATACAAGAATAAGACTTACATGGTAAATTATCAATCAACCCCAAAAGGAAAAGAATGAATGATAAATATGGTACATAATTAAGAAGAATATGAAAGGTGAATGAACGCACATATGGCAGTAAGTATGTGGAGATTATTTCCTTTAACAAAATTTGCCATATAAACTCAAATATATACATAGATCTTATAACATAGAAAGGAAATAAAAAAATTCATACTTCAATATAGGAAAAATGTAAGTACGTTATTACAAATAATCATCATGATATATATGCAATAGTACAAAAGCAGAATGAAAAAGTTTAATGTTAAATATAAACTCTCCCGATATAGAGTGTACAACGCATAACAATGCTTAATGGTTTAATAGCATAGTCCATTGTATGGATCTCACTTTCAATTGCCCGTCTCATATTTGCTGTGCTGCATTTATTGTTCTTGCAATATGTCATCTTCGTACACCTGATTAAATAATTAATAAAGTCAAATTAATGAGATAAATCAATTTTACATATAGAAATAGAAACAATAAATTGTCATTACCTGTCAGAACTGCATAGAGTGCGCCATTTGCATAAAGCCAGTACGATGATCTAAAAATTTTATTTCGGACTTGTATCCGATATAGGAGGGTTCCTGACAGGGTCTGTCGACATGTCAATGTTTTGAGGGGGCCACGGTGTCTTGCATATATAAGAAAAAAAATAAATTAGAATATGTGTATTAAAGACAAATTTATAGTAAATAAACATCTAGGAGAAAGTTAAGGAACATTACCGTTAAAATCATGGCTGGATTGCTCTGTACACTTGTATCCGATATAGGAGGGTTCCTGACAGGGTCTGTCGACATGTCAATGTTTTGAGGGGGCCACGGTGTCTTGCATATATAAGAAAATAAATAAATTAGAATATGTGTATTAAAGACAAATTTATAGTAAATAAACATCTAGGAGAAAGTTAAGGAACATTACCGTGAATATCATGGCTGGATTGCTCTGTACAGTTCTATCCGATATAGGAGGGTTCCTGACAGGGTCTGTCGACATGTCAATGTTTTGAGGGGCCCACGGTGTCTTGCATATATAACAAAATAAATAAATTAGAATATGTGTATTAAAGACAAATTTATAGTAAATAAACCATCTAGGAGAAAGTTAAGGAACATTACCGTTAATATAATGGCTGGATTGCTCTGTACATCAATCCCATAAGGTAAGTGCATTATGGGCGAGTTCTTAATCGTAGGACTTTGCAGGTGAACCTATTTTAATAAATCGGGAAGGAGGGGGCCAATATGGAAGACACATAATTATGTAAACAAATGAGGAAAATCGAACTATGAATCATATATTAAGACAATCAAATGAACATATAAAAAACTCTCAAACATTTACACTCTGTTGGGACGAGGCCGAGGGCGACGATGAGAAACGATTAAAGATTGAGCATTCACCATTATAAAACCTGTCCGTAGAATTTTGAGGCATCTAATAAAATAGAAAAGAATATTTCAATTTATGTCATGTACCGTAAATTATAAGCCAACAAGAATCGAGTTACGTACGTAAAGATATACCTGTTGCTTGTTGACTTTCATCTTAAGCCGACGTACCATTTGATCTGTCTTCGACTCCTTTCGTTTGCTTGGTGGGCGCCCTTTACTTCGAACTGACAGCGGGCTCTTTACTCTCTGGTCGTTACATCTATCATCTGAATCGTGTCTCATAGTAGAATGTATATTTTCGGTAAATTGGACATCATTGCTTCCCTTGGATGACGATGTGTTCTCTAATTTCGTCTTCAAATTATCAAGTGTGACTAGCGCTACATGATATTTGTCATCACTCTCAGCAGCTATGTCTGCAATGTCGTACATACGACTACATACTACCTCATATCGGCTCATTTCTGGACTCCTCCCTAAGCTTTCATCCCATGCTGTCACCCGAGTATACCTCCGTCTTATATCCTTCCTCCATCGTGTTAGTATGTAACAAGTTGGAAGAATCATCATCTTTCTATCACTACAAGAAAATTGCCCTGTAACGAAAGGAAAAGTCGTCGTTATTGCTCTATTTTTCGTCGTTAAAAACAAATACGACGGGATAAAATGTCGTCGTCACCCGTCGTTATTGCCTTCCTTACTAAAAGAATTAACGACGGTTTAGAAAAACCGGTCGTTATTTTTTTTTTACGACGGAGAAATTTTCGGTCGTTAATTAGTATTCATTAGTGACCGTATAAACCGGTCGTTATTGCTTTTTAACGACGGAACTTTTTAACGACGGAGAAATTTCCGGTCGTTAATCAGTATTCATTAGTGACCATATAATACAACAATAGCGACCTATTCGTCGTCGCTAATAAGCTTATGATTTTAGAAGTTTGTAAATTTAACGACCAATATTTTCGTCGCTAATAATTAAATTATTACGAAACAATATGACAATAACGACTAAAATTGTCGTCGCTAAAAGTAAACCTTTAGAAAAAGAGTATAATAATAACGACCAGTATTTTGGTCGCTAAAAAATGTACGTTTTGAAAAAAATATAATAATAACGACCAGTATTTTGATCGCTAATAAATGTATAATAATACAGCATATATATTACCATTAAACCATATATCAACAAATACAATAGAGAAGACATTACATTCAATTAAAATACATTCACATACACACCATTTTGTCAAAATAATTATAAAAAGTATTGTCATTAACCATCGTTAATTTCAAGTCTACATATAAAGTTGCCAAAATGTTTACTAAATTAAAACTAATCACTCCAAAATAACTTAAATGACGACTGAAAAAGAAAATTAAAAGTTGCCATATATGTTCCATTGTGCTTCGAAACAAAAACAGAAAAAAAAATAATTGAAAATCTAGTCTGTTGGCTTCAAGACGATCCTCTTTGCTCAAATACGTACATCTTCAGTTATCTGCAAAAGACCAAAGTAAATATTATTACAACATTACTAAAATAATATAAGAAATATGTGAAATTTCTTGAAATAAAGAACAATATTTTAGAAAATTTAAGCTACAACCTACACGGTGAGATAAATGAATGAAAAGAAAAGATGAGGAAAAATAAAGATTTAGGGCTTCGTTTAGAAGAGCAGTTTAAACTAACATGAAGATTTTCACCAAAATTCTGATTTTTCTGGAACTCCCACTCTGGGTCGGTTTATCAGTCCATTCATATGGAGCATCACAAGAAACACCGCTTATCAAATCAACACCTATAAACCATTAACATAAGTCTCATTTTCCCCCATTATTTGTAAATCAGATAATTTTAAAGCAACTTAATTTTCTTCTGCTTTCATTAGCATTTATTGGTAAAAACTCTTGACGAAAACTTATTTGACTAAAATCAACAAAACAAAATACCAATTCAGAAATCAAAGAATCAGAGAAAACTCCTCTGAAGGGAAAAGCAAGCCAGAAATGTCAAAAAAATAAACAAGCTTAATCATACCAACAATTTTCCATCTGCGGGCCATTTCTAACAAATCTTCATCAGTTTTAGATTCTTCAGTACTTAGGACTCCTATAAGGCTGTCGTCTTGTCTCAATCTACGAGTTATAGCCCGTGTATCCACATCATGTGCAATAAAAAGTTACATATAAAAAAAATCAAAAAAAGAAAACAAAAGATACAAAAAGAACCATTTGTCAAATACAAAAACTAAAAGGAATCACTCACAAATGCCCATGATATTTCTCTTAGCCAAGTAATCACCAAGTGTTTCCGTGCAGCGCCAGTTTGAAGTACTGCAGAAAAGATGGATTAGAAAGTAAATGCAAGGTGGGAGGAGGATAAAGTTCTATTAGCAATTAGTATATCCTAAACTGAACCAACTTAAAGCAGATACTTAGATTTCTGATTATTAGGCCACCAAGGAAGCACCGACTTGATTCTTCATCATCTACAGGATTGCAATTTCAGAACTAGTTCACAAAAATTTGAAATGCATTTCTTCTAATACTTCTAGAATTCTTGAATGCATGATCCGCTTACCAGTATTAACTCCAGTATTTCCAATATGTGATTGGTCATCAAAACAAACTGACCAGCATAGCTGGGATCTGTCAAAATCTCCTGATACCTACAACAGTATGTTATATATAAGACCTCTACACTCATCGAGTAAGCATGTAAAGCAAAGAGCAGGACAAGGATCATTTTCTTCAATATATCCATCCCAAGGAGAAATCAGACCATTAAATAAAAAGAAAGCAGATATATCTCACCACAATATGGCATTATTCAGAGCCATACACTAATAGCAATGCAACTAGCAATTAATTATCAGAAAATTCCAAGAAAATTTGGGCATATTCCTCGTGATGTGTAGATGCAAATCGCCTCTTGAATCGCCCCAATCCGAGGCCTGTGCGCGAAGATATCGCCAAAATACCGCACCGCTGTCCCAAAACTCCGCCCAGAAAAAGGGGGTTACAAGATGATCCGAAAGACCCATGAAAAGCTCGGAATGGGAAAAACCAGTAAACATGGGAAACATAGCCCTACCTGTCGTGAAGCCAACGGCGCAAGAATCGCCTCATTCGGAGGTCGGAGTAAGCCGGGGAGTCCTCGCACCGAAATGCGACGAAGAAGAACACAAACGAACGAGCGTCGCGCCGCGCCGTAAAAATGGTAACCTCGGGATGCGTTGCCAACCAAAAATCCAAAACTTTGCAGAAAGATGCAGCCAAACACGAGGATCAACTTTGCTGAAGGCACCCCGGCGAGAAGAGCTCGGAAATGGTGGAAAAGGGAGAAGAAGAGAGCTCGGATCGCTATTATAGGCTGCAGAAACAAATGGGAAAATACCGGCCATGTCCCCATTTCCGGGCGCATGCCACTTTCGGGCGCGTACTGTAGCAGCCCGAAAATCCCCAAAGGCGCGCACTGTAGCAGCCCGGAAGTCCCCTGGGCCTCCACGTCATCCGCCAAACAGGCACAGCAACACCAGCCGCTCCCCGCGCGACACGTGGCCGCCCCCAGACGCCGACACGTGTCCTCCCCAAGCGCGGGAAGCCGCCCGACCGCGCCCACGTGCGCCTGACGCCGCCGCCTGCCACCCTGCCGCGCACAGTAGACCCACCAATCGGGGAACGCCACGTGTCAGGCCACTTTCCAGTGAACCCGGTGCACGAAATCCTGTGGACCGAACAATGCAAACCTGCCACGTGTCCAAGCCCGGTGCACCGTAAACCATGAGCCATCCCGAATACTGCGTAGACCAACCGCCGTGAACCCTCCTCTAGGATGATGCCACGTGTCCATCCCCGGTGCACCATGCGCCCCGCACTCTCCGTAGACCGCGCCCGCGGGCCGGCCCACTCCTGAGCCGCCACGGTCCCGCCCCGATGCACGCCTGCCGCGTGGACCGGGCGGCCCGCGCCTCCGTCCGCCGCGCTGCCTGCGGCCGCTCCGCCGCTGCCGCCGCCGCCGGAACACTGTTCCGGCGTGAACAGTGTCCGGTGCTCAAAAATGACAAGTGGGTAGTCCGTTTTAACCGTTTTTCGCGCGCTGAATCCGAATTTGATGTCCATTTCGCCAATTCCAACTCCAAAATTGCCGAAGGCATCCGGAAAGGTAATCCTTGGTCCAAACTTCGCACTGAGTCCAATTTAAATATCCTTGGCGCGCGAAACCACTTCTGGAACTCCGACGGAGTCCGCCAAACACCCACGTGATCCATTTAACACACTGAGCCCAACACTAATGTCCAATTGGGGCACAAATCCCCACCAACACGCCACATAGGCCTCCAGGAGCTGTAGATGATCCAGTAATCTCGTCGTGGGGATCCAGGTCCTCACATATTAGCACCTAATTACCTTGTACCTGCTATTTCATATCAACGCCATTCTATTTTATAGACCAAAGAAAGAATGTTTTCTTCCTTTGTACCGGTATTTTTGGAACGCACATAGCTTATTAGGGGGAATATGGAGACGATTATCGCAGCGGAGACGTTGGATGAGCAGGCAGTGACGACTCTTCACGAGATGTGCTTTGGTTTTACAAAGAATGCCTTGTTCAAGGACCGGCGATTGGGATAATACAAATGTACGTAATGTGTTTGAGGACGGGGATCTCGTTGGGATTTGGTCATCGGAGCAGAAAATGATTGCGAAGCGTAATGCGCCTAGGGACACCCTAGCCGCATTAAACTTTGCAATCATTTCTGCTCCGAGGACAAAATCCCAACGAGATGCCCGTCCAATAACACATTACCGACATTTGTATTATCCCATTCGCAGGTGCTTCAACACGGTAAAATCAAAGCACAGCTACTCAAGAGTCGTCACTGCTTGCTCATCCAACATCTCCACTGCGATATTCGGCTCAATAAACCACCCAATTAACTATGTGCGTTCCAAACACCCCGATACAAGGGAAAAAAAACCTTCTTTCATCTTTAATTCTAACTCAAGCAGGGCTGTATGATAACAAAGATAACTTATGTCCATCCGAGTCCCCTATGTTAAGGGTGTAACCTATACATCGCAAGCAGAGGTGTAAAAATAACAGTACTCAGGACAGAAAAAAGCTACCATTCATACATCTTAACCCCTATCTTGAAATCCCTACACAGCTATGATAAGAGCTATATATAGACTGTACCACAAAACCAATGATGCCTACAAGTGTTGCCATTGTTTGATATATGACTGTACAGAACCCATCTAAGGCTGTTTCCTAAACCAATTGGCAGCTCCTACTTGCATTTGGACTAGAGATATTTACAAAGCTATATATGGATATGATCCATCTGTTAACAAAGCTACACCAATTAACAACGCCAACTTTTGACTATATTTACATATCTCCTTGAATTTGGACTGCCTACAGGGTAGCCTTTTGTATATATGAGTGTACAGAATCCAACTTTGCATTATTTTAATTTTCCAAATATTTTTTCAATTAATAATTTTTCGTAGACTGAATAGAGAGTGAAAAATTAAAGTAATTTTACAAAGGAGAATGATAAATCAATCCCAGCCATCCCTGTTAGGGGTGTATGATATACACCCCTAACAGGGGTGTACCCATAGCACTTCCCATCAAGGAAAATGCTACCTGTACAGTACATGAAAGCATTAACCTACATTTAATAACCTACATTTAATACTACTAGTGAGAGAGAGATAGAGAGATAATTTATATACCTGTAAAGTTAATAAAAGCATTAACCTACATTTAATACCATACATTTAATATACCTGTAAATTATTAAATGTAGTATTGTGTACCGGTATGATAGAGTTGTACCGGTACAGGGGAATATGTACCGGTACTAGATTGTATACCGGTATGATAGAGTAGTACCGGTACCGAGGATTGTGTACCGGTATGATAGAGTTGTACCGGTACCCAGGATTGTGTACCGGAAAGAATGGAAAAAGAAATCCTATAGAGTTGTACCGGTACAGGTATTTGTGTAACCGGTATGATAGAGTTGTACCGGTACCGAGGATTGTGTACCGGAACATTGAATGGAAAAAAGACATCCTAACAGGGATTTAGCCATAGCATTACATCAAGTACCGTTACACATTGTAATACTAGGATTGTGTACCGAACATTGAATGAAAAAAAGACACCCTAACAGGGATTTAGCCTATAATTACTGTGAAAAAAATAGAGAATAAATGAGGATTAAAATGTACATATGGCGTCGCCCTCGCGAAGGCGTCGTAGATCGTCGAAACAACAGAGAGAGAGAGGGGGCGAGGGGCCGAGGGGGCCGAGGGGCCGAGGGGCCTTCGGGATGGAAGCATACACAAGCTTCTTGTCGACGTAAGGATCGTGGCCTGATGGGGCGTCGCCCTCGCGAAGCCTGGTAGATTGTCGAAGCGAGAGAGAGAGAGAGAGAGAGAGAGGAGAGAGAGAGACTTGTCGTCAAGAGAGAGAGAGGGGAGCGGGAGGAGACGAATGAAATCTCTGATAGAAAGGGAAAGAAAAGGAGGGAAAGAGATGCCCTAAAAAATTGAGCGAGAATATCACCTCCTATTTTTAATGCTATACAGTGTTTAATCCTACACCCTCCATTAAGGTGTGTAGGATGTACAACCCCTTAATGGGGTGTTAC
>JAQNDB010004486.1:0-23608 GCA_029204045.2 Tillandsia leiboldiana
CACGATAGCTAAACATGTCGCTCATGCTTCGTGAAGGGGTAAAAGCGTAGTTAAGTGTCACGTGGGGAGTTCGTCGACTACCCTGACGTGACGGGTGTCACTAAATTGAAATAAATGAACTCAGGGCGAAGGATAGCGAAGGTTCCGTGCAATATTTCATTCGATTTAACTGTTCATTAATGTTATAACATCTACTTTATTTATCCTTTCAAAACGATGTAGCCGCCTTACTTGTGAAATATGGTAGACGTTTTAAATGAATGGGTGGTCGAGTGGCCCCGTTTGCAACTTGTAAGAATCCTCTTAATTTGATTGAATTGTTTTTTACACGTCGTGTACTGGTTGACTATGACTGTGGTGGTTAAAGATTTTTTTGAAGAATGATGTTATTGTTGTGTTTGTAATCGTGACGCTGTGCATATACAAAGGAGACTCTGTCCGTTTGCAGGGTGAATTTGTATATGCGGCGGGTCTGACACTCACCGGGGGCGAGGTCGAATACTCGATTTCCTTACCTGTATTTCAAGAAAAAATAAACCGTTTTCGCTATCTTGAGACCTCCGGGGCGTGACAGATTAAATGGTATCAGAGAAAAAACAACTTTAACCACAGTAGTCGATGACCAACATTCATAGAGCATGGTGCCACCAGCAAATTAATTATGAGATAACCGATGTAGGTGCAAGTAGATCATGAGTGCACGGGGAAAAAGGGGTTAACTTCGGCTCGTTCGTAGGTCAAAGTTCTAGGGCGAGAACCTTAGGGTTAACCCAGTTTCTTTGTATACAGCGGACAATGGCACGGACTAGGTCGTCTTCTGAAAACACAGGTGCAGACGGAACGGCCTCGAGCGCCGCGGAGAATCAACTCCTCCGACAACAGCTGCGGGAAATGGCCGGACAATTGGCGACGCTAACCGAACAAGTTCGTCAACTAACGCAGCGACAGACGACTGCGTCAACGGAACACGCTCCGACCCCACCGCCCGAATCGATCACCCCCACTACGGGACCGCCGGGGCAAGTGATGCAGCGGCAGCCGCACCCCATCAGACCTCGATGACGGGCGTGTCGGCAGAACAACCTACAACCCCTTTGGAGGTACCCGCCCCGACAGCTTCGGGGCCCGTACTGGGAACGGGCGGGAGACTCAGCAAAGGAAGCAGGGACGACCCCTACTCTCGGGGTGTCCGCAGCTGCGGGAGGAAAAGCGGACCAACGAACGGAACGCGAAAGAGTCAGGACGAATCTGGCGGAGTTCAAAAAGCACGAACCGCCCACTTTTGAGGGAGAGACGACCGATCCATGGGTCATAGAGAAATAGGTGGATACCATGGAGAAACTCTTTGAAGACCTGCTGATGGAAGAACAAGAGCGAGTCCCCTTGGCCGTCCACTTCCTTGAAGGGAACGCCCATATCTGGTGGAAGACGGTACGCACGGACCCGTCTACGAATGCTCCGCTACCGACGTGGTCAGTTTTTAGAGAGGAACTATTTGGAGCGTTCTTTTCCAATAGCGTCAAACGGCAGCTGGAAGACGACCTTAAGAATATTAAGCAAGGAAATCGCTCAGTCGTGGAATACCAAAGGGAGTTCGTGAGGTTAGTAAACTGCGTCCCGTTCGTTATACGGAACGAACCCCACAAGGCCCGTCCTTTTGTGGACGGGCTACGGAGCGACATCTTCTGTAGAATACTGGGATTTGGGCGACGCCCCGGCCTTGCAAGATGGTGTGGTGCGGAAGGATTTGCCTTGGGTGTGCCCCACTTTGTTACTGATGAGTTCGGGTTGAGTTGGATCTGTGAAGACCCGAAATTCCCACTATTAGTCTACTGTTGCATCTGCAGCTTCTGGAGGCCTATGTGGCGCGTCGGTAGTTTTTGTGCACCTATTGGACATTTGTGATGGACCCGGTGTGTTAAATGGATCACGAGAGTAGCCTGATGATCCCGTCGGATGTTTAGAAGTGGTTTCGCGCGCAAGGGATATTAATATTTGACTCAGCGCGAAGTTTGGACCAAAGATCACCTCTCCGGATGCCTTCGGGAATTTTTAGAGTTGGAATTTGGCAAAGCGGACTTTAGAAATGGACCCGACGCGAAAATCGGATCAGATGGGCTTTTCGGGGGCTTTCCGCAAAATTTCGGATGAGAATTTGGAGAAATAGACTTCGTATTTGGATTCAGCGCGGAAAAACGTTGGAAATCGACTATTTACATGTATTTTTCTGAGTCCGGACGAGCGAAAATGGACAACCTGAGGTTTAATGTGTTTTTCGGTGCATGGTGGTGTCACGCCCCGAGGGTTTTCGTTCAGCGGAAACAGTACACAAAAACGGTCATTTGGCTCGAAATAAACCCCCCCTTTTTTTTTGAAAAGCTCTCTTCCTCGGTGCGTGCCCAGATCCGCCGCATACACAGGGTCACTCTGCACACGGACAGAGTCTCCCCTGTATATGCACGGCGTCGCGATCAGTACAGTGTCCAAACACAAACCACAATTCAATCACAACAGTTCAGCGTTCATTCATACAAACATACGAGTATTACAACTAAAGCATTTTAATGGCCGGTTGGTTTGAAAGGATAAATCCACAATTGTTAAAAACGGCGCCCACTCGACGCCTAGAATATTTTGAAAAACGGTTTCGAAAGCCACATAAAACCACAGGGTTTTGAAAACAGTGCCCACACGACACTCAGGTTTGGAAATCCCCTTTTTAAAGATCCATAAATCCACAAGGTTTGAAAACAGTGCCCACACGACACCTAGATTTTGAAAGCGGTTTTCGCAATTCCTTTTGGGTTTGTTTTTTTTTTCTTTTTCTGTTTGAAAGCGGCCAACAAAGAGATAAAGGAAGGTTTATTAAATAAGCAGAAGTTGCCGACATCCTACCGACCCCACGAGGGTATCGAGAACCACACATAAGACTACCGTAATAAATGGAAAGCGTCAATAAGGAGGAAAATACAATACGGGGTCTCCGTAGACCCGAAAACTCCAGCCTCGGCCTCACCGTCGCCTATCACTCTCCCCGGAAGGATCCTGTCACAGAGTGGGAAGTCAGCGACAATATAGAATAATAAGAAAAGCAGGAAAAAGAAGTGCGCCCAACCATAAACTATCCGGAGCAACATCCTCCCAAACTGGGAATAACCACGCACACCTGCATAACCTAATCCGGGCACCTACCCCGGCGTCCCCACCGAGCACCTACCTCGGTAAACCACGTCGGGCACCTACCCCGACGGGTCACACCGCTCGCACCTCGGCGCCTCAAACCCCCCACCTGCGGGGGCCCCCACTACGTCACCTCGTGGGTTTACACGGGTCATAGACCACTTTTCCGGAAAAGCACACCCTTAGCGGTGGCCAAACCGCGGGTGCGCGTGCTGCAGCCTCGAGCCAAGTAACCAACAATAATAGTATACGAGATAATAGTGACATAAGGACTACCAGATTAGTGTCAACAAGTACCTTGCAATTCTTCTTAATTTAACATAAAACAAAATAACTCGAATTGTTTAAAGTTGAACTACAACTGTCGGGAACCCGACGTTTGATCCCAAAATAAAACCCACCTCAAACACGAAGAAAGAGACGTGTGGAAACTCCAACCAAAATACCCTCGCCGCGCGCCCGAGCAGCTACAACAAAATTTATTCGTTAAAAACATCATCGTGGTTTAAAACACTCAAAAACGGGGCGAAACGGACTAAAAACGGAGCTTCTGGACCCTTTTTCTGAAAACGGGTGCACGGGTCCAGGCGTGGACCGGGTCCACGACGGCGGGCGGCAGTGGCGCGGGCCGGGAGCACGCGGCGGCGGTGGACCGGGGCGTCTTGCGCCGGGCCGCGCACGGCCAGGAGCGCGCGCCGGGTCCACGGTTTCCCGCGGCAGCAGTGCGAACCGGGTGCACGCCCAGGGCGTGCACCGCGCGGCCTGGCGCACGGCCCTGTGCGCCGGGTCTGCGCCCCCGGGCCTCGATGGCGTGCACCGGGTGCACGCCGGCTTGTGTGGACCGCGGCCAGAAATCCCCTCCCGTGAACAGTGATTTCGGCTCCGGTTGCGACCCCGCGATCACGGCGGCTCCGGCGGTGACCCCGTGAACACGGTGACGGCGGCGGCGGCCTCCCGTTTAACCACGGCGGCGGCGGCCTCCCGTTTGGTCCCCAAAATCGCCTCGCACGCGGCACGAGACGAAGGAAAACCCACCCCGACATTACAAAGGATTTCCCCTCCCCGTTGCTCGAAACAAGAAATAGCAAGAAAATAAATTCACCGCTTACCTTGGTCGCGGCGTCGGGGTTGCAAGAAGAGGGATCGTCCCGGGGGGTGTGCGATCGTTCCTCCTCTCCTCGATCGCTTCGCCGTAGATCCCCGCACCAATCAATCGCAGGGAGAAGAGGAAGAGGAAGGGGAAGCAGTTCCTCGTCCGCGTTCGGGTACGGTTCGTCCAAGGTGGGGGTAGCAGAGAGTTATGAGGGTCGAACCCTAATTCCCCAACCGGAACGAATTAATTAGCTGGTCTGGCGCAACAGGGGCTTAACCCAAAATCCCCAAACTACCAAAAATTTAAACGATCGCGAAGCGGGTAGCGGGAAGAAAAAAACCCAAAACCCCGGCCAACAGGAAATGAGGATTTCGAGTTCGAACCTGGGTTCGGCGTGCCTCGAAAATCGTGCCGGTCGCCTGGGCTGCTAACAAACTTCCGGAATTTATTGTGGGAGAATCCGGAGTCGGAAAATAAATCCGGTCGCGCCGCCGCGCTCCGTTTCGCGAGCTCTAACGCCTAAAAATACCCGCGAGCCTCGACGGTCTACCAAGAAGAGAAGAAGAAAAGATCACGCACCGGACCCCTCAAGCGCACAAGATGCAAATAAAACCCCAAATAAAGAACACCAAAAAAAAACACTAAACCGGCGGTTACTACACCACTCACCTCTTAAAAACGAGTTTCGTCCCCGAAACTCAATCCTGGGTTGCGGTGAAGAGATTGGGGTAGCACTCCCTCATTTTCGACTCCGACTCCCACGTCGCTTCTCGCTCCTCGTGGTTGCTCCAGAGCACCTTCACGTAGGGAATGGCTCGGTTTCTCAGCGTTTTACTTTCCCTTGCTAGTATCCGCACTGGGGTTTCCTCGAAGCTTAGATCCTCTTTCAACTCTAGTGCAGAGACGTCCAGAACATGTGACGGGTCGGAGAGGTATCTTCTGAGCATCGAGACGTGGAACACGTCGTGGACACGGTCGATGTTAGGTGGTAGGGCAAGGCGGTAAGCCACCGGGCCGATGCGCTCCAGGATCTCGAATGGCCCAACAAATCGCGGGCTCAGCTTGCCCTTCAGTCCGAAGTGTTTGATCCCCCTGGTTGGCGAAACACGCAAGAGCACGTGATCTCCCACTTGGAATTCCAAGTCGCGTCGCCTACGGTCTGCGTAGCTTTTCTGTCGACTCTGGGCGGTGAGTAGGCGCTGTCGAATGAGTCGTATCTTTGCTTCGGTTTCTTCCACTAAATCGGGTCCCAAGAACTTCCGCTCTCCCAAGTCGTCCCAACAGATCGGGGATCGACAACGTCTTCCATATAAGGCTTCGAAGGGTGCCATCTGTATGCTGGCCTGGTGGCTGTTGTTGTAGGCAAATTCCACGAGGGGCAAGTAGCGTGACCAACCGTCTCCCCAGTCAAGTACACAGGCGCGTAGCAGGTCCTCTAGGGTCTGAATCACCCGCTCAGACTGTCCGTCTGTCTGGGGGTGGAAGGCTGTGCTAAACTGCAGTCTCGTCCCTAAAGCCCGCTGTAGGCTTTGCCAGAACTTTGAAACAAAACGCGTGTCCCTGTCTGAGGTAATGGATGCTGGAACTCCATGTAGCCTCACGATCTCGCTGAGGTAAACTTGGGCTAGTCGGTCCCGGGTCCACGTCGTATGAATCGGTAGGAAGTGCGCTGACTTGGTTAAGCGGTCTACAACAACCCAGATCGTGTCGTGGCCCTGCTGCGAGCGTGGGAACCCCGTGACAAAATCCATGGTGATTTGATCCCACTTCCATTCTGGCACTGGTAGCGGCTGTAGTTTTCCTGCGGGTCGCTGGTGTTCCGCCTTGACCTGTTGACACACTAGGCAGTGGGCTACGTGTCGTGTCACATCCATCTTCAATTTTGGCCACCAGAAGGTCTGCTTAAGGTCCCTGTACATCTTCGTACCCCCGGATGCGCCGCATAAGGGGCGCGGTGTGCCTCAGTTAAGATTTCCTCCTTTAACTCTTTCGAATTCGGCACGCAAATCCGCCCACGGAAACGTAGGGTGCTGTCGGCTTCCGTTGAAAAGTCGTTCTCTTGGTCGGGGAGGATCTTGTTTCGCACGAGCTGCAAGTAAGGGTCAGTCTGTTGCCCTTCCCGAATCCTCTCGAGCAGTGTTGGCTTGACTACCAAGGTTAGCAGTCGTGCTACCGTGCCCGCCGGTACCACTTCTAATTTCATACTCGCAAACTCCGCGATCAAGCTATCCTGCTCAGTTAACCCGCCTGCAGGTGTTGCTTCTTGTTGTGCTTTTCTACTCAACGCGTCTGCTACCGCGTTGGCTTTCCCGGGGTGGTATTGGATTGTCAGGTCATAATCCTTTAGTAGCTCCAACCACCGTCTCTGCCGCAAGTTCAGCTCCTTCTGGGTAAACAGGTATTTCAGACTTTGGTGGTCCGAAAATACAGTACAGTGGACGCCAAAGAGGTAGTGTCTCCAAAGCTTCAAAACGAATACCACTGCGGCCAGCTCCAAGTCGTGCGTCGGATAGTTCTTCTCGTATTCTTTTAGTTGCCTGGAAGCATAGGCTATCACCTTCCCTTGTTGCATCAACACACCTCCAAGGCCGATCCTTGACGCGTCGCAATACACTTCGTAGTCCTCTCCGGGGTTCGGTAGTACAAGTACTGGTGCACTGGTTAGCCTTTGTCTTAATTCTTCGAAGCTCTCCTGACATCGAGCCGTCCAAATGAACTTCTCCCCTTTTCTGGTCAAACGGTTCAGGGGGGCGGCTATCTTCGAAAAGCCCTCGACGAAGCGTCGGTAGTATCCTGCCAGGCCCAAAAAGCTGCGGATCTCCGTCACTGTGGTTGGCGGCTGCCAGCTGAGTACAGCTTCCACTTTCTTGGGGTCCACTGCAATTCCTTCTGCTGAGATTACATGTCCTAGGAAGCCCACTTCACGTAACCAAAATTCACATTTCTTGAGTTTCGCGAACAGTTTCTGGTTCCGAAGGGTCTGGAGAATCGTTCGCAAATGATCCTCGTGCTCCTCGTCGGTGGTCGAATAGATCAGGATGTCGTCGATGAAGACCACCACGAACCGATCAATGTAAGGTCTGAAGATGCGGTTCATCATATCCATAAATACCGCGGGGGCGTTTGTCAGTCCGAAGGGCATAACCGTAAACTCATAGTGTCCATATCGGGTCCGGAAGGCAGTCTTTGGTATGTCCTCGTCCCGCACTCGAAGTTGGTGGTAGCCCGATTGCAGATCAATTTTGGAGAAAACCTTCGCTCCCCGCAGTTGATCGAAGAGGTCATCGATTCTGGGCAGGGGATACTTGTTCTTTATTGTAACCTTGTTGATTCCCCTGTAGTCGATGCAGAGTCGTAAGCTTCCGTCCTTCTTTCGCACAAAGAGCACTGGTGCTCCCCAGGGCGACACGCTCGGCCTGATAAATCCCTTGTCCAAGAGATCTTCAAGTTGTGCCTTGAGCTCCTTCAGTTCCGCGAAGGCCATTCGGTAGGGCGCCTTCGTAATTGGCTGCGTGCCCGGTAGCAGTTCTATTGGGAACACCACCTCCCGCTCGGGGGGCATCCCGGGCAGTTCCGTCGGGAAAACGTCAGGAAAATCCCTTACTACCGGGATGTCCGACGGCGTCCCCGAGAGTCCGGTGATCATGTCCACCGACGCCAAGTAGGCCACGCACCCACCCTCTACCAGTCTCCTGGCTCGTGCCGCTGAGATGACCGCTGGGAAAGAGATGCTCTTGCACGCCAGATACGCATTTTTAGGGAAACTTGGTTCTTGAAGTTGCACCATCCGCTTCTCGCAGTCGATAAGCACTTGGTACCTTGAGAGCCAGTCCATGCCCAATACAACGTCGTACTCCTTTAGGGGAATTACCACCAAATCCCAAGGGCAAGGCAGTCGCCCTAGTTTAATCGGGCAGGTGGCCACCAAACTGGTCGCCTCCAGTGTCCCACCCGCCGTCTGGACCGTCATAGGCTTGGAGATGTGTCTCCAGCCAAGTCATGCATAAACACGTAGTCATAAGAGATGAAAGAGTGTGTTTCTCCAGTATCAAAAAGGGGTTCTTGCACGGGAATTTGAAACAGAAGTAATACCAGTGCAAGCACATCCGCTGGTGGATCCGACTCCTGGCGGGTCATTGATAAACCCTCCCGCCTGCCTGCGTTTGCCTCTCCCCCTCTCGCCGTGGTGCAGTGGTCTAGAAGTTGACCCATAGGGCGCTTTCCTCGTCCAGATAGCTGTGGTTGCCGGTGCCGAAGCTGCTGATGTAACCGCTCCCTGGATCAAGGGGCAGGTTGTGGCGGTAGTGCCCCTTTTTACCGCAGCGGAAGCAATGATACATTACGCTGGGGGCAAGCGGGCACTTGGTGCGCTCCCCGCATATCACCAGGGGCCTATCTCCCGGCCTCGGCCCTCCTGCCGACGCGCCCCTGTTGGGTCACGTATATAATACGGATCTAAATAGGGGAAGAAACACCTAGAGGGGGGTGAATAGGTGTAAGACGTATAAACACTCAAAAAATCGTTGCGATAAAACCCAATGCGGAAAATAAAATAACACGCAAGATTTTACGTGGAAAACTCCATCACCGGAGTAAGAAAACCACGGGACCGATAACACGGCAGAAATCCACTAGAATTAAAACACGTACAAGGTGATTTACCGTACACACTTACGACTCAACCTTTTCCATACGCTCCTAGAGGATCTTCTCCGCTCGCTCCGACGCTTCTCGAATCCACGATCTGCGCTCAACGCCGAATCCACGGCGTCCAACGTCGAATCCACGACGTCCGACCGAATCCACGGTCTTCACCCAATAGCACCGTTCGAATCCACGAACGTGCCTCGCTCCGATCCACGAGAGCGATGTGAACCTTGAATCCACAAGGACACGCGAATCCACGCGCCGATTTTTGGGTAAAATCGTTGTTTTTGGGTGGTGATGATCCGCCGATACTTAGATCAAAGATAGATCGGAAATACCATCTAAGTATTCATTAGTTTGATTCAACTCAAGATGTGAGTATGAAAACCTAGAATCAAACTAAATCAATATAGATGAAGAAACATAGAGTAGTTCTCTAATGATTTCCTTTCTTCTCTATATGTGGATCTATAGCCCGTATAGATGATACAAGAAAATGACGGCTATGTGGATTCCCCCATAGAAAGGAAAGACATAGGGGGTATTTATAGGTTAGAACCACTAGGAAGGAGATAAGAATCAAAAACCTACCATTTCTGGATTTTTACGGACGGCGATCCGGATCGTGATAACTGGGATACGGATCGTCATAACGAATCAGCCAATTCCAGAAAAACGAAGGTTCGGGAATCCGGATCATGTGACTACGATCCGGATCGTTCATACAGTTCACCAAACATCAACGTTCGGGATCCGGATTGCGAAGCAAGATCCGGATCGTCCAAGGTAGATGGTAAACTCAACGTTCGGGATCCGGATCAAGAGACTACGATCCGGATTGCGACGATGTATGAACGAACCACCTTCGGGATCCGGATCGAACAACCTGATCCGGATCCTGAACATGTCCCAAGTCCAGTTTTTGATTTTTATGCAATGAAAGACTCTTCCAAGTGTTTCTACACTACAAGAAGTATTCGGATCACACAAATTCTTTAGTTAAACATACCTGATCCTTTTGAATTCTTCTTTCTTGAGATTGAGTTAAATGATCCAGCATTCTTCACCTTCAATCTTCAGGACTTGAAACTTTCACGAAACTACGCCAACTCAAATTCCGTAACAATCTCCCCCTTTGGCGGTTTCGTGATAAAACATAGATCCACTAAAGAAAATTCAAAAAGATATTTTTGTTGCTATCACCATACAACAAAAATTTACAATGGAGATCCAAAATACAATACATGAGTTAAACTCCTAAAACAGACTCTAGACTTAGACATCTGTACTCTCTGCAAAAAGAAATCATTCTTGACAAAAGAAATCGTTAGATACCTCAAGAATTTTATATCATTCAAAAAACCACAAACAGAGATGAAGTTTATACTCATTCATACTTACCATGACATTTATACATTCAGATATGTAAACAGATCATAGTTAAAACACCAACATATCCTCTTTGCAATCAAAAACCAAATGTCATGAACATGTTTGTGAACATCTTATATATATATAGATATGTAATTGATCAGAGTTAAGAACCAACATATCTTTTAAGTAATCAAAAACCAAGTGTCACAAACTTGTTAGTCCAACATCAACTTGTTAGTTATAATACATGCCCAAATAGTTAGCAAATAGTTAGTCGAGGCATGCATTCAAACAAATGGAAAAACCAAAAGTTGAAGTTAAGATCTTACTTACCTTGATGTATACAAAATCTTCATCATCAAGATTTTCACGTTCCCTTACCTTGATGTGCACATCATCATGATTGTTCAAATCATTGTTCTAAACTCTCTCCCCCTTTTTGTCACAAAATTAGCCAAAAACACAAAAAAAAAAAAAAAAAAAAAAAATTAAGGAGAGTTAAAGATTTCAAAAATTGTTCCGAAAAATAAGAACTAGAACTAAAAGTAAGTCCTAAAAGCTGAACTAAAGTCTAAAAAGATAACGTCCTGCACAAAAATTGTTAAAGCACAAATTAGTCATCCGAGTCTGAGTCCTCAGACGCACTATATCCCATCTTAGTGAACATATTCTTGATCAATTTCCTCATTGAATTTACTTTCTTGGTCAATGTAATTTGGGATGCCGTTATGATCTCGAGTTCTTCAGACATTCGCCTTTGTTCTGATGCTTGTTGAGACGGTGAGGCCGAGGTGCCGACACAAGGTTTCTTTCCAGTGGAAGGTGTCGGAGTAACATGTGGTAATTTATGAAGTGACTTCACAATCGTTGACTCATCTATCATCCCCCAACAGTGTTGATAAGATGTCGAGCTTATATCAATGTCAAACTTTTGTAAGATCCTCATGATGATTAACGGAAACGGAAGTCGCTCAGAAGGATGAGGATGCACAATATATCTTGACATTCTATTCCAAATTATGTAGGGGATATTCATGTTCAATCCTACAGCCTCAGAGGGATGACCTAAGAGATATAGGAACAGCAGTCTCTCCCATCTCACGACCTTAGTCTGCATGTTAGGTAGAATGTTGTAACACGTGATGAAATTTAGAAATCGGTACTCCAGTCGAAGATGTTTGGATTTTACACTTTTACCATTAGCTGAATTCGTTCCTTCCAAACAAATTTTATTTATCACTGTTTGCCACAAGGCATTCGTCAAACTTTTTCCTTTCAAAAAGTTGACCCCCGATGTGTTAGATTCTATTCCAAGAACTTCGCCAATTAGCTGCGGAGTGATTTTAAGTTTCATCCCTTGGATAATTGTATAGAAATGCATTGATCCATGTTCTCCTTCTTGAAGATGTGTTGCATTCGTGTAAAAAGTCCTTACACGATACAAACAATACCCAAGTAGTTCGGGGAATCGGCAGACTTGGATGAGATTAGCTTGCTCAATCAAGGTTCCAAACTCAGGTGAGTGATTTCGGAGAGCTTCAATGTTGACATGACGTTCACCGATGCATTCACGACGTTCAAACGCTCGAACGCGATCCATGCTGACGAACACTCCTTCCACGCGAGGCGGGGAGTCAGGAACTATCGGTGTGTTAAAATCAGCGTCTCGTCGTAGTCCAAAACGTCTAGTTACTCGTTTCCTTTTCACAGAGATGGTTGGTTTAGTCATAGGCGCTTTTCCTTTGTCCATGGGTCCCTTTCCTTTTGATCCATCGGAAGCTTTTCCTTTTGAACCATCAGACGCCTTTTGTTCAGTCAATAAGTCATCATCATCCGTCAATGCCGCCCAGTCAATCTCATGACAATCTACCTCTGTGTCACTGACCTCGACAAATTCACCTTTTTGTTGTGTTTTCTTAGCTCTCTTTAATTTGTTTGTGGCCCGAGTGTGCACTATTGCCACCAACAAGAGAATGATCGACGAGAATTCCATTGATCCAAGTGCCTTAAGAAGATTGAAGTCCTGTGAAGACGAACTCAAGAACACATGAAAAATTGTTAATTTTCAAAAATTGAAAAATTGTATCCAAAGAATCATTATCATGTAGAGAGACTAAGAATCAAATTAGTTTTGCAAAAGGACTGTTAAAAATAGATCAATTGCATAATTTCCGAAAATCCTTATTATATGCCCTAAAACCGAAATTTTAGAAATCGAAGCCTAAAAATCCGTTAATCAGGAGAAAACCTAGCATATAATCAAAACTAATCTACCCAGAGTTCTTATTTCAAAAGAAATTTGATCAAAAACCATCCACAAACAAAGTTGATCCAAGAAATTCGTGCGTTTGGGGAGGAACAGAGAAAAACGGTGAAAAACCGAGATTTTGATCAATAAAACTTACTTGGAATTGAAGAACTTTGAGTTTGAAAGCTTCCAAGGAGGATGAAATCTAGAGAGAAGCGCTCTGGAAACTTTTGAACAAAAGATTGGAGTAAAAGAAATCAAAACCCTTTTGTTCTTTATAAAAACCTAGCCGCGATCCGGATCCTCCCGAGCTTGCGATCCGGATCGGCTACCCGCAGTGAGAAAACTGCGTTCGGGATCCGGATCGGCAGGTCCAATCCGGATCGTCAGCCCGCAGGAGAAAACCTGCGTTCGGGATCCGGATCACCTAGCCCGATCCGGATCGGCCCCAACTTTTTCTTTAGAAAAATTTCAGAGAAATTCAAGAAAAACCAGAAAAAGATTGTAAGCACAAATGTGTATAAACTTTAAACAAAAAGCATCGTTTCACACAACAAGAATTAGATTATGCCAAATCTATCAGTAATATCCAAAAATGAAACGAAAATTTACAAAAATTAAATCCCTTAAAGTTGAACACCTTCAATCACATCTAACTTGATCTTATGAGTAATGCCTTTATCAAATCATCAATTCAGTAAAGAAAATGAAATACAAAGATCAATAGATGTTTGAAATCCCAAATATAGTAGATAATGTATCTAGACAATCTGTTGAAGAGAGTGGCTCTTTGAGCATCTTTCTTTAAAATCCCACCTTATACCAACCTTGAAATTTGACAGAGTCAAGTATTTCAACATGCATTTTACTAAATCAAAAATTTGAACAACCATGCTTGGTATACATGTGGTAGCTGCACACAATACTCGGACGACCGAGGTGGTAGCTCTTTCCTCCATGTGGTGGTAGTTTTCACACTCCTCATTGGGATGTAACTCTTTCCACATCTTTTGAGCATTTTACATTAGCTTTGACTCCCCCTCAATTGGCTATCAATTATTTAAGATATAAAGTATTCAACCAAAAATTGATCTCGATTTCATACTCGACTAAACAGTCAAATAAGATAATGACTATACCAAGAGATCATTGAGAGAGAAATTGACTTTGATCACTTTAGAAGATGATTTAATTAACATAAATGATCATTGCAACAGTGAAATATTATGATGGCAAAAGCATAATAAATTTCTAAATGTACGAAAAGATGCAATTAAAGTCAATTATAATCAATGCTCAATTAATGTCCTATGTATAAACATAGATAATGAACAAAACAAAAACAAATACAAAACCTATCCTAAGCAAAGGTTTCAAAAAGAAGTTTATTTCAAAGAAAGCATACCAATTGCTTTTCGCAAATGAATAAAACGTTTTTGATCCAAAGGTTTTGTTAAAAAGTCAGCTAATTGATCTTCAGTTGAAATATATGAAAGTTGAAGAGTATTTGATTCAACTAGCTCTCTAAGAAAATGATATCTAAGTTCAATATGTTTTGTTCTAGAGTGCAACACAGGGTTTTTAGAAATGTTAATAGCACTTGTGTTGTCACAAAGTATTGTTACCGAAGATGCTGAAATGCGAAAGTCGCTCAGTACGCTTTTCATCCAAATGAGTTGAGTTGAGCAACTTCCAGCTGAAATGTATTCCGCTTCGGCAGTCGAGAGTGCTATGCAATTCTGTTTTTTACTGTGCCAAGCAACAAGGCAATGGCCAAGATAGAAGCATGCACCACTCGTGCTTTTCCGATCATCCACTGATCCTGCCCAATCGGCATCTGAGTATCCAACAATGTCCAGACTTGTTCCGATAGGATACCAAATTCCGAAATTAATTGATCCTTTGATGTACCGGATGATCCGTTTCACCGCTTTCAGGTGAACCTCCTTTGGTGCTGATTGATATCTCGCGCAAATCCCAACACTAAAGGATATATCCGGGCGACTAGCCGTGAGGTAAAGTAGACTTCCAATCATACTTCTATACAGTTTCTCGTCTACATTCTCACTATGTGATTCACTTCCAAGTCCCTTGTGGCTAGTTCCCATTGGAGTTGGAAAATCTTTACAATTTTCTAGATCAAACTTTTTGACCAACTCCATTGCATACTTGGATTGACTCAAGTGAATACCTTCATCATTTTGTTTAATTTGCAATCCAAGAAAATAAGACAATTCGCCCATCATGGACATCTCAAATTCGCTTTCCATGGTCTCCGCGAATTTAGAAGCATCATTATCTTTTGTTGCACCAAATACAATGTCATCGACATAGATTTGTGCTACAATGAAATTATTTTGATAATGCTTCACAAAGAGAGTCCTGTCAGCTCCCCCTCGAGTATAGCCCTTCTCCAAAAGGTGCTTTGTTAACCTTTCGTACCATGCTCGCGGTGCTTGTTTCAGACGGTAAAGAGCCTTTTTCAGACGAAAAACATGGTTAGGTTGTTTATGATCTACAAAACCTTTCGGTTGAGCTACATAAACTTCCTCATTTAAAAACCCATTTAGAAATGCGCTCTTGACGTCCATTTGAAATAATTTGATTTTAAAATGACAAGCAATAGCAAACAATATACGAATGGACTCGAGTCTAGCTACAGGGGCGAAAGTTTCGTCAAAGTCTATACCTTCTACTTGAGAGTAGCCTTGAGCAACTAGTCCTGCCTTGTTCCTAATGATAGTACCATCTTCATCTTTCTTGTTCTTGAAGATCCATTTGGTACCTATCACATTATGTTGCTTTGGAGGCTTCGTTAATTCCCAGACTTTGTTTCGCTCAAATTGATGGAGCTCTTCCTGCATAGCTTTAATCCAGTAGTCATCCTGAAGAGCTTCATCTATTGTCTTTGGTTCGATTAAAGATACGTAGCAAGCAAATCCGCAAACCAACTGCCTTCGAGTTCTAACTCCTTCTTGTGGATCTCCAATGATGTTCGATTCCGGATGATCCTTGGAGATTCGTAGCGTTTGTTGATACGGAGTACTCGGAGGTACACGAGATGATTCCTGCACATCAGATAAACTAGAAGAACCATTAGATGCATCATTAATAGTGGAAGTATTATTATAAGAAGATGCACTAGCAGGAGAATCATCATCTAGAGAGATATCGAGGGTAGATTTTTCAGATTCAAAGTGAGAAGCTTCATCTACTTTAACATTTATAGATTCTACGATCGTCTTAGATTCGATGTTAAATACTCGATATGCTCTGCTATTCGTAGAATAACCCAAAAAGATCCCTTCATCACTTCGAGAGTCGAACTTTCCAAGATTTTCCCGGTCACGTAAGATGTAACATCGACTCCCGAAGATACGAAAGTACTTGATATCCGGTTTTCTACTAAACCACAGCTCATATGGTGTATTCAAGGTTCCTGGGCGCAAATACACTCTGTTAATGACATAGACAGCGGTGTTCACAGCTTCAGCCCAAAAATGTAGCGGTAATTTCCGGCTATGAAGCATCACACGCGCCATCTCTTGAACAACCCGGTTTTTTGCGCTCAACAACACCATTTTGCTGAGGTGTATAGGGTGCCGAGAATTCATGTTTAATTCCATTTGAAGTACAAAAGTCAATGAATTTTGAATTTATGAATTCTCCACCCCTATCACTTCTAACACGAATGATCTTTTCATTCTTTTCAATCATAATACGATGGCAAATCTCATGAAAAGAGTCAAACGTATCAGCTTTCTCTCTCAAAAATGCTACCCATGAAAACCGAGAGAAATCATCAACCAATAAGAAAAATATACAATTTACCTTGCAAGGATGGTTGACGAGTTGGCCAAAAGAAAAAGAAGAAAACAAAATAGTCTACATAAACTATACAAGATTTAATCGTAGAACGATTAAAGACAAGGAGGGGTTTCACCTTTGCATACCCAAACCTTTTGAGTTTTGGAGTATGTTGGTAAAGGTTGAGAGATTCTCCTTGAAGACGACGTCTTGTATGATTGATCTTTTTCTTTTGTCATCGTCTTGTTTGAGGTGCTACCAATGTTCTTTTCTTTTGAAAAATCCTTCCTTGAATTCCGGGAAGTGAGCTTATTGGTAGCAATTGCAAGATGTGGTTGATTTGTTCTATGAGCACAAATCTCGCAATTTCTTTTGATGTGCCCTGCAGAATTACAACGAAAACATACCTTTGAGCTTGACGATTCCGAAGAGGATGAGGTAGGTTTGTTGTCGGTTGTTTGTCTTGAATTCCGGTGTCGGAGGAGGAGATACCGACTGAGGCACAAAAACTGTCCCACTCGAACTTGGACTGTTTCCAGTTTGAGTGTACCCGAGGCCGAACCTGATTTGTTTGACCAAGCCAAGGAGTTTATCCAACTTACTCCTTCCTAAAGAGAATTGCTGTAAGTCATCCTTGAGTTGGAGAATGGTCTCTGTCATTTCCCGTCTTTCCTGTCGGCCCTCGCCATAGAGCTTCAAGAAGTAGTTTGCTTTGTTCACCATATCTATATAGTTCTTCTCGAGCTGCTTATTGGACTCTTGAAGGGAAACATTTGCTTTTATCAAACTATCCCTTTCCACTTCAAGATCGGTCGAGAGAGAAGTTACCCTTTTTACTTCTTCTTCGAGATCCTGCAATCTCCCTCTCAAGCCCCTTGTTTTGCTTAGCCGGTTTCTTTAAATCCTGTAAAGATCTGTGATAGGCTAGAGCAAACTCTTCACCTTCCGAATCATCCGATTCATTGTCCATTGCATTCTTTTCAACAGTGGAGTTGGACAATGATTCAGACGTACTTGCCATAAAGCACATGAATGGTGAAGATATGGACGCGTGGAATGCAGTGGAGCTCTTTTCTTCATCACTTGAAGACTGACTCATTTGACGTTGAGTTGTCATCCCAAGTGACGACTTGCATCGCCTTCTTCTTTGCCGGATACTTGTTAGGACACTCCGTTGCAATGTGGCCGTAGCCTCGACATTTGAAGCATTGCAGTTGTCCTTCTGAACTTTTCTTATCCTTTGAGAAGTTCTCCTGCTTTCTTGACTTGTGACTTGGAGTACCCTTGCCTTTGTTCCACTTTCCGAAGGATGGAGATTTGCTTGAATTACCCCTTCGAAAGCTGCGGCGAAAATTCCTTGTCAAGAGAGCGAGCTGCTTCTCAAATTCCTCCATAGAAAGGTTCTCGTCATCGTCCGAGGAGGATGTATCCGCGTCTTCTTCCTTAGTTGTTTTCAACGCATAACCTGAAGACTTAGAAGTGGATGCTTTCCAGAAGAATTGTTAGTATTAAAAGTCATTTCATAAGTTTGTAATGAACCAACTAATTCTTCTACACGTATTTCGTCCGGGTGTTTAATAGTTTCAATGGCAGTAACCTTTGGGCGAAATCGTTCAGGAAGAGTTCTTAAGATTTTTCTTACAATCTTAAATTCTGGAATCTTCTCTCCCAGATTGGCACATGAGTTTACGATGTCTTGCAATCGTGTATAGTAGTCCGTGAAAGATTCATTTTCTGCCATCAAGATAGAGTCAAACTTGCTCGTAAGCATCTGCAGTTTCTGAATCTTCACGAGGTTAGTTCCCTCATGTGTAACCTGGAGAACATCCCAGATTTCTTTCGCAGTCTCACATGCCGAGACGCGAGAGAATTCAGTTTGAGATAAGGCATTAAAAATAGCATTAATTCCCTTGCCATTGTAAGAAGATAACTCAAACTCTTCCTTGGTCCATTTCGACCTAGGTTTTAAGGTGTGAACATCAGAGATAAGTTCAGTTGGATGAGTCCATCCTGATTCAATTGAATACCACACCCTTTCGTCGATGGAAGATAAAAAGGCTTTCATCCGTACTTTCCAGTACGCATAATTTGTTCCATCAAAGAAAGGGGGTCGATTGATGTTTCCACCTTCAACCATTGTTCACAACCCTATTCCCGCTCTGATACCACTTGTTGGGTCACGTATATAATACGGATCTAAATAGGGAGAAGAAACACCTAGGGAGGGTGAATAGGTGTAAACGTATAAACACTCAAAAAATCGTTGCGAAAAAACCCAATGCAGAAAATAAAAATAACACCGCAAGATTTTTACGTGGGGAAACTCCATCACCGGAGTAAAAACCACGGGACCGATAACACGGCAGAAATCCACTAGAATTAAAACACGTACAAGGTGATTTACCGTACACACTTACGACTCAACCTTTTCCATACGCTCCTAGAGGATCTTCTCCGCTCGCTCCGACGCTTCTCGAATCCACGAGTCTGCGCCCACGCCGAATCCACGGCGTCCAACGTCGAATCCACGACGTCCCGACCGAATCCACGGTCTTCACCCAATAGCACGTTCGACATCCACGAACGTGCCTCGCTCCAGAATCCACGAGAGCGATTGAACCTTGAATCCACCAGGACACGCGAATCCACGCGCCGATTTTTGGGGTAAAATCGTTGTTTTTGGGTGGTGATGATCCGCCGAATACTTAGATCAAAGATAGATCGGAAATACCATCTAAGTATTCATTAGTTTGATTCAACTCAAGATGTGAGTATGAAAACCTAGAATCAAACTAATCAATATAGATGAAGAAACAGAGAGTATTCTCTAATGATTTCCTTTCTTCTCTATATGTGGATCTATAGCCGTATAAGATGATACAAGAAAATGACGCTATGTGGATTCCCCCTAGAAAGAAAGACATAGGGTGTATTTATAGGTTAGAAACCCTAGGAAGGAGATAAGAATCAAAAACCTACCATTTCTGGATTTTTAACGGACGGCGATCCGGATCGTGATAACTGGATCCGGATCGTCATAACGAAACAGCCAATTCCAGAAAAACGAAGGTTCGGGATCCGGATCATGTGACTACGATCCGGATCGTTCATACAGTTCACCAAACATCAACGTTCGGGATCCGGATTGCGAAGCAAGATCCGGATCGTTCAAGGTAGATGGTAAACTCAACGTTCGGGATCCGGATCAAGAGACTACGATCCGGATTGCGACGATGTATGAACGAACCACCTTCGGGATCCGGATCGAACAACCTGATCCGGATCCTGAACATGTCCCAAGTCCAGTTTTTGATTTTTATGCAATGAAAGATTCTTCCAAGTGTTTCTACACTACAAGAAGTATTCGGATCACACAAATTCTTTAGTTAAACATACCTGATCCTTTTGAATTCTTCTTTCTTGAGATTGAGTTAAATGATCCAACTTTCTTCACCTTCAATCTTCAAGACTTGAGACTTTCACGAAACTACGCCAACTCAAATTCCGTAACACAGGTGTATCGCCTTAAGGAGCGCCGGTGCTATTTGTGAAGAAGAAGGATGGGTCGCTTCATTTGTGTGTGGAGTTCAGGGAGCGTCAGTGTTCTCGAAGATTGATCTCCAGTCAGGTTACCACCAGCCGAGGGTGAGGGTCGAGGACATCCCCAAGACGGCTTTTAGATCCCGGTACGGGCATTATGAGTTCCCTGTTATGCTTTTTGGTTTAATCAATGCCCCTGCTACATTATGGATTTGAAGAACCGGGTATTTCAGCCGTACTTGGACCAGTTTGTCGTTGTGTTTATTGACAACATTTTGATTTACTCCCGGAGGGATATAGAGCATGAGGAGCACTTGAGGATAGTGCTGCAGCTTCTGCGAGAGAAGAAGGTGTATGCCAAGTTTAAAAAGTGCGAATTTTGGCTTCGGGAGGTTGCATTTTAGGCCACTTTGTATCAGCCGCAGAAGTGGCAGTTGACCCGACGAAGATTGATGTTGTTCGGGATTTGCCTAGACCGACGACTGTTACTGAGGTCCGTAGCTTTTTGGGCTTAGCGGGTTATTATCGTTGGTTTGTAGAGGACTTTGCGAAGCTCTATCCCCCTGACCAGTTTGACTAGGATGGGGATAAGGTTTGTTTGGACTGAACTGTGCCAGCTGAGCTTTGAGGAGCGGGTGAGGGGTTTGGATTTGGGCACCAATTCTGGCATTGCCAGTGAGGGGCGATGGATTCGTAATTTGTAGTGACGCCTCTCACAGCGGTTTGAGATGTGTTTTGATTCAGCATAGTAGGATAATTGCTTATGCTTCACGGTGATTAAAGGATTATAAGAAGAATTACCCTACTCAGGATTTGGAGCTTGCGGCTGTGGTGTTCGTGTTGAAGTTGTGGCGGCATTACTTCTAAGAAGAGCACTGTGAGATTTACACTGATCATAAGAGTTTGAAGTACTTGTTTACTCAAAAGGAGCTGAATTTGAGGCAACGCCGGTGGTTGGAGTTACTAATGGACTATGATTTGAGCATCTTTTATTATCCCGGCAAGGCCAATGTTGTAGCAGATGATTTGGATAGGAGGCCAGTGCAGAGTTTGAGCATGTGAATCACGCAGCAGGCACCGCTTGTGGAGTAGTTGAGGCATCTACAGATTGAGATGGTATCCCCTGGGGTCTCTGCTAGACTCATGTCTATGGTCTTGCAGCCCACTCTGTTGGACAGGATTAGGGAGACACAGAGTAAGGACCCCCACTTAACGAGAATCAGATCACAGCTTCAGGCAGATCAGATAGGGGATTTTGCAGTGGATAACTCGAGGGTACTACGGTACAGAGACCAGAGTTGAGAGGGGCCCATTATACATCTCTTACCATTCATCTTGGCGGTACTAGTATGTATAAGGACCTCAAGGCACACTTTGGTGGTCGGAATGAAGCGGGACATTGGAAGATTTGTGGCTCACTGTTTAACTTGTCAGCAAGTGAAGGCAGAGCACCGGGTCCCTGCTGGCAAGTTACAAAGTCTTCCAATTCCCGAGTGGAAGTGGGACCACATCACTATGGATTTTGTCACTGGTTTGCTGAGAGAACAGACGGGTGCGGATGCTATCTGGGTAGTCGTGGACAGGCTTACCAAGTCCGCTCACTTTTTACCGGTTCAGATGACTTGGCCGATGGAGCGACTGACACAGGTGTACTTGGCTGAGGTGGTTAGATTCCACGGGGTACCCGTTTCCATCGTATCAGATAGAGACCCGAGGTTTGTCTCGCATTTCTGGAGGAGTTTACAGACAGCCTTGGGGATGCAGCTCCGATTAGTACAGCATTCCACCCACAGACCGATGGACAGTCAGAGCGCACTATTCAGACCCTCGAGGATATGTGAGAGCATGCGTTCTGGACTTTGGAGGAGGGTGGTACCGACACCTGGGATTAGTTGAGTTCGCGTACAACAACAGCTATCAAGCGAGCATTCAGATGGCTCTATTTGAAGCGTTGTATGGACGCAAGTGTCGGTCACCCCTATATTAGAGTGACGTGGGTGAGAAGAAGACTTGGGTCCTGATCTTCTATTAGAGGCAGAAGAAAACGTCAGATTGGTACGACGACATCTCGAGACCGCCCAGAGTCGACAGAGGAGTTATGCTGCTACACTACGGCGAGACTGAGAGTTTCAGGTGGGCGATCATGTTTTTTTTGAAAGTCTCGCCTTCGAAGGGGATTCGGAGATTTGGTATTCGTGGAAAACTGAGCCCTCGTTATATTGGACCTTTCGAGGTGTTGGAGCGCTTAGGGCCAGTTGCCTACAGGCTTGCACTTCCTCCCAGACTTGCAGGTGTTCATGTTGTTTTTCATGTATCGACTCTGAAGAGGTATGTTTATGACCCGTCGCACATCATCGATTTCACCCCACTGGAGATCACTGAGGACTTGAGCTATGTCGAGCGGCCATTGAGGATCTTGGACCGTGAGGTTAGGGAGTTGCGCAGCCGAGCCATCCCTTATGTGAATCCTCTAGAGTAGCCATGATGAGCGCGAGGCTACTTGGGAGCTGGAGTCAGCGATGATGGACGCTTACCCCCACTGTTCGAGGCCCCGGCTTGAGGTATGACTTTGTTTCGAGGACGAAACCCGTTTAGTGGGGGAGGATGTAGTGGTCCAGAATTCCATGCAACTTTTCTGGTGAATCCATTGTGTAGAACACCTATTGTTGGTGTGTCTAGCCCATAGTGCATCAAAGGGATGCCACAGATGGGACCCTCTGTGTCATGGTTAGCTGATTTGGCTTCGGTTGTATTTGCTGAATTTTTGAAAAGGTTTTGGGCCAATCTGAGGTTGGATTGGATTCAGCGCGGAAAAATGCTTGATAACGGCTATTTGCTTGTTAAATTTGGACTCCGGATGACCAAAAATGGGCTTCCGGAAGTTTTCGGGGATTTTCGGTGCATGGGAGGTGACCGTGGACCAGCCTGAGCCACGTGGCGGCCTATCATTGGCCGGCACGCATTTTGGTCCACGGGGTGGCGCGGCGGTGCATGGACCGCGGGCGTGGGACGCGTGGCGTGCCGGATGGCCGGCGCACGCGGCGCGGACCAGTGGGTTTGTGCGGATTTTGTGGACCGGGTGCATGGACACGTGGCGGCCTGGCATTGGCTGGCTCACGAAGGCTCGGTCCATGGTGTGCGCGGAGGGGCCTCGGGACGGCGCGTGCCAAGGCGCCAGGTGCGCTGTCGTGCACTCTAGCACAGCCACGCGTCGGCACGCCGTTGGCGGGCCGTACCTACCCCCGCTGACCGCGGGGGGACGCGTGGCGCGCGGCGGGGCCACTTGCTTTGCTGTCCCGTGTTTTGTGTACACGTGGAGCACCATGGACAGTCCGGCGGCGCAGACGGGATTCATCGACCTGCGTTTTCGGTTCGGGCGCCCGAAATGCGCTCACCAACATCCGGCCCACTAGCTTCTTGGGCTTGATCTATAAATATTCTTCTGTGGTTTTCTTTTTGCGTTCTTTTGATACCTTTTCACGGTGACTCTTCAGAGAGGTTTCCCCTCACAGTACTCTTCACTTTGTGGATCCCTGGGAATTTTCGGAGGCACGCATCCGAGTTGGCGATTTTGGCGGCGCGGCCGCGCTTGTTCACCGGCGACACGCTTCGTCCTTTTCAGGTGCGGACTTCCCGACTCACTCCGACCCTCCGATTTAGGCGATTCCGCCCCGTTGGACTCACGACAGGTAGGACTCCAACTTCAGTGTTTTGAGTTT
>JAQNDB010004487.1:0-23608 GCA_029204045.2 Tillandsia leiboldiana
ATGGAGTAGTCGGGTATATGTGATAATTCCTGCACATTAGATAAACTGAAAGAACATTAGATGCATCAACGTATTGAAAGGTTATATCTGAAGATGCATTTACAGGAGTAGCATCATCTAGAACAGTATCAAGGGTAGATTTACCCCAGATCAAAGTGGAAAGCTTCATCTACTTTAACATTTATAGATTCTACCATCGGTTGTAGATTCCAAGTTTAAATACCCGATATGCTCTACTGTTAGTAGAATAACCCATGAAAATCCCTTCGTCGCTTCGCGAGTCGAACTTACCAAGGTTGCGCGATCACCCAGAATAAACATCGACTCCCAAGAGAGAAATATTTGATATTTGGTTTCTACTAAACCACAGCTCAGATGGTGTATTTAAGGTTTCCAGGGCGTAAAACCACAATTAATAACATAGACAGCGGTGTTTCACTGTTGGGTTAAGTATAAATTGGATCTAAATAGGGAAAAAAACACCTAGAGGGGGGTGAATAGGTGTAAACACTCAAAAAATCTTTGCGATATAAAACCAATGCGGAAAAATAAATAACACACAGAGATTTTTACGTGGAAAACTCCAATCCGGAGTAAAAAACCACGGGACGATAACACGGTGAAATCCACTAGAATTAACACACGTACAAGGTGATTACCGTACACACTTACGACTCAACCTTTTCCATACGCTCTAGTAGATCTTCTCCGCTCGCTCCGCAACGCTGCTCGAATCCACGATTAGCGTCCAACGCCGAATCCACGGCATCCAACGTCGAGTCCACGACGTCTGACGAATCCACGGTCTTCACCCAGTAGCACGTCTCGAATCCAACGAACGTACCTCGCTCCGAATCCACGAGAGCGGTTGCACCTTGAATCCACAAGGCCACGCGAGTCCATGCGCCGATTTGGGATAAATCGTTTTTTGGGTGGTGATGATCCGCCGAATACTAGATTAGAAATAGATATCGAAATACCATCTAAGTATTTCATTTTTGATTCTACTCAAAATCTGAGTTTGGAAAACCTAGAATCAAATTAATATAGATGAAGAAACATAGAATTAATTAAGTATTTCCTTTCTTCTCTATATGTGGAATATTTATGGATTGATTGGATTCCTTCCACTTCGCGTCGTCCCCCTAAAAGATGAATTAAAGGGTCTATTCATAGGTTAGAAAAACTTGTGGAAGAAGAAAGAATCAAAACTAACCATTTCTGTAATTTTACAGGACGACAGTCCGGACTGGAGTTGGCGGTCCGGACTGTCTCAGCGAAACAGACAATTTTCAGAAAGAACGACATTCGGGGTCCGGACTGAAATCCACGTCTGATTTTCTTGCAAATTCCACGTTCGGGTCCGGACTGCAATTCCCAGGGTCCGGACTGGAATTATGCACGAACTAACCTTGTGTTCGGGGTCCGGACTGTAAACCCGATCCGGACTCTGAACATATGAATGTCCAGTTTTTTATTTTTATGCAATAAAAACTAATCCAAGTGTTTCTACACACTATAAGAAGTATTCGGATCAACAACTTATTTAATTAAACGTACCTGATCCTTTTGAATTCTCTTACTTGAGATTGAGGTATACGATCCAACTTTTTTCATCTTCAATCTTCAAGACTTAACCGATTCACGAAATACGCCAACTCAAATTCCGTAACAATCTCCCCTTTGGCGGTTTCGTGACAAACCACAAATCCACTCAAGAAATTCCAAAAAGATATTTTTTGTTGATATCACCATACAACAAAAATTTACATTGGAGATCTAAATAAAGATAAATACATGAGTTAAACTCCTAAAACAGACTCTAGACTTAGACATCTGTAATCTCTGCAAAGAAATCATTCTTGACACAAAAACTCGTTAGTAACCTCAAGAATTTCAACAATCAAAACCAAACACAGAGATAGAGTTTATACTCATCTGACATTTGCAAATTCAGATATGTATGAAAATCACAATAAAAAAAACGACATATCTTCTAAGCAATACAACTCCAATTGTCACAGAAAGGTTAATCAACAAGCAACTTGTTAGTTATTTACATGCCCAAATATTAGTCGAATAGTTAGCGGAGGCACGCATCAAAACACTATTAAAACCAAAGTTGAAAGTTATACTTACCTTAGTTTCAGCATCATGGTCATCACAGAGCATTGTGCATTGTTCAAAGTTCTCCTATACTCTCTCCCCCTTTTTGTCACAAAACTTAGCCAAATTACAAAAGAAGAAGAGTTAGAGTTCAAGAACCAAACGTAAACTGAGAACTTAAAAAAAAATGTAACAAGCCTGCAAGAATACAGAAGGTTAGTACAAAAATAAACTGAACGATAGTGAGAATAAAGGAGATTACTCCGAATCGTCAGAGCTTGCATCCGAGCTTCTGAAATATTTTCTTGATGCGCTTGTTCATTGAAACTTGTTCTTTCTTTACCTCTCTAAGATCCTCTTTCATCTCAACGAACTCGTTGACATGCGTTCTTGCTCGTTGGAGAGGCGCTGTTGTTCTTTGTAGATTGAGGTAACGGAGGCATCATCATCGGAGGTTGAAGGAGGTATTGGGGGAACTGATGTTGTAGCTGCTGGAGTGGAGCTGCAGATTGTGTTCTTTGTCGACGAGGAGGTGATGGAGGCTCATCTGTGCTTTGTGGAGAGGGATTTTACGATAGTCGTGTCGTTGATAGTCCCCAAGCTATACATATAGTCGATGAAGAAGTATCGAATTTGAATCTTTTCAAAATACGCATATTATCATTGGATAGGGAAGTCTCTCGGTGGGATGCGCATGTTCGACATACCGAGCCATCCTAGACCAGATAAGGAACGGGATGTTGAAGTTAGAACCCATAGCAGTTGTTGAGTGTCAAATAAGATAGAGAAAAAGCATCCTGTCCCATCGAAGAACTTTAGTTTGCATGCTCGGAAGGATATTGTTGCGCAACAATGAAGTTTAGATATCGATATTCCGGTTTAAAGCTCTCTTGAGAGAACCGAGTTCCCTGTTGACATCGTATCGGGCATACAAATCCCATTTACAACCACTCTCCAAGAGTCAGTGGAGTAGACATGACCTTTCAAGTAATGTCGGCCTTCAGCTCTAGCCTTCATGCCCACAACTTCTCCAATCAATTGTGGAGTGACCTTGATTTGAATATTTCTAACCTTTGTTAGAAATTCGCGCTTTCCGTCCTCCTGATCAACCAATCCTGACCCATTCTGATAGAACATCCTCACCGAATGGAGACAATATCCGGTGGTCTCAGGAAATGGCATATGGGGCCAAGACCTGCATGGTCAAACAAGGTCCCAAACAGTTCCTTCCGTTCCTTCAGAGCATGACATTGACGTGTCTTTCGCCAATGCATTCTCTTTTCTCGAAATCCTTTATCCTTGTTGAGCTTATAAAGTCTTGTGGAGGTGGCTGGCTTGCCAGTGGTTCCTCAATTGAGATACCCCGAGCACTTCCTCGTTTCCTTGCAACATTCTTTCTCTTGGTTTTAGGTGGAGTTGCTTCCATCGGTGCTTTCCCTTTCTCAGCGGCAGTAGGTGGAGTTTTTGCCTTGGACGTTTCTGCTGGGGCTTTCCCTTTTGAAGCAGTAGGAACTGTCGCTTCAACCAACAACTCATCCCAGTCGATATATTCAGTTTCTGATTCCGTCTCGGAGTCATCTCGAATTTTCTTTGCCTTCTTAGCCTTCTTAGGCTTGGTCGCTGCTTTTGCGTGAACCATGGCAGAAAGAAGAATATGACCAAGTGATTAACATTTCTACTGTTCGTTGGGAGAGACAAGTCCTGTGAACAACAACTCAAGAACACGACAAAATTGTTTATTTTCAAAAATTTGAAAAATGTACCTAAACAATCATTATCATGTAGAGAGACTAGGAATCAAATAGTTTTGCAAAAAGAATTTTAAATAGATCAATTGCATGATTTTTCGAAAATTCCTATATATGCCCTAAAAACCGAATTTTTGAAATTGAAGCCTAAAAATCTGTTAATCAAGAGAAAACCTAGCATATATCAAAACTAATCTACCCAGAGTTCTTATTTCAAAAGAGTTTGATAAAAATAAATCACAAACGAAAAGATATGAGATTTGGATCACGTTTTGAGAAAATATAGAAAACCTGTGAAAAACCGAGATTTTGATCAAGAAAACTCACTTGGATTTGGAGAAACGAGTTGGGAAGGCTCCAAAATACTTGAATTCTAGAGAGAGAAGCTCTGGAGACTTTTGAACAAAAGATTGTAGTAAAAGAAATCAAATCCCTTTTGTTCTTAATAAAACCCTAGCCGCGGTCCGGACTGCCTGAAGATCCAGTCCGGATCGGCTACCCGCAGGATTTTCCTGCGTTCGGGTCCGGATCAACTTGTCCAGTCCGGACCGGCTCCAAACTTTTTCTTCAGAAAAATTCAGAAAAAATTCCAGAAAATCCAGAAAAAGATTGTAAGCACTTTTGTGTATCAACTTTAAATAAAATCATCGTTCATACTAAAGAAATAGATTATGCAAATCTATCAACAATATCCAATAATGAGACGAAAATTTATAAAAATTAAAATCCCTTAAAGTTGAACAATTCAATCACATCTAACATGATCTTATGCGTAATGCCTTTATCAAATCATCATTTGGTAAAGAAAATGAAATACCAATCAATAGATTTTGAATCCCAAATAATTAGATAATGTATCTAGATAATTTGTTGAAGAGAGTGGCTCTTTGAGCATCTTCATTAAAATCCCACCTTATACAACCTTGAATTTGACAAAGTCAAGTATTCAACATGCATTTTATTTAACTATCTTGAAAACCATGCTTGGTATACATGTGGTAGCTGCACACAGTACTCGGACGACCAAGGTGGTAGCTCTTTCCTCCATGTGGGGTAGTTTTCACACTCCTCATTGGGATGTACTCTTTCCACATCTTTTGGGCATAACACTTTTCTTTGACTCCCCCTCAATTGGCTATCAATTATTTAACATATAAAGTATTCAACCAAACATTGATCTTGATTTCATACTCGACTAAATAGTCAAATAAGATAAAAACTATACCAAGAGATCATTGAGAGAGAAATTGACTTTGATCACTTTAAGAAATGACTTAATTGACATAAATGATCATTGCATCAACTGAAATTATGATATCTAAAGCATAATAAATTTCTAAAACATATAAAAGGATGCAGTTAAAGTCAATATAACTAATGCTCAATTAATGTTCTATGTACAGCATAGGTAAAGACAAAAACACAAAAACAAAACCTAACCTAAGGATTGGTTTCAAAAAGAATTATTTGAAGGAAGCATTCCAATTGCCTTACGCAAATGAATAAAACGTTTTTGATCCCAAGGTTTTGTTAAAAAGTCAGCTAATTGATCCTCAGTTGGAATGTGGAAAGTTGAAGAATATTCGATTCAACTAGCTCTCTAAGAAAATGATATCTAAGTTCAATGTGTTTTGTTCTTGAGTGCAACACAGGGTTTTTTGAAATGTTTATAGCACTAGTGTTGTCACATAAAATTCTTACCGAAGTTGCTGAAATTCGGAAGTCGCTCAACACGCTTTTCATCCAAATGAGTTGGGTTGAACAACTACCCGCTGAGATATATTCCGCTTCGGCAGTCGAGAGTGCAATGCGTTCTTTTTTTTACTATGCCATGCAACAAGACAATGGCCAAGATAAAAACATGCACCACTCGTACTTTTCCGATCATCCACCTGATCCTGCCCAATCGGCATCTGAATATCCTATAATGTCAAGACTTGTTCCCATAGGATACCAAATTCCGAAGTTTACAGTTCCTTTGACGTACCGGATGATCCGTTTCACCGCTTTCAGGTGATCCTCCTTTGGTGCTGACTGATATCTCGCGCAGATCCCACACTAAAGGACATGTCCGGGCGACTAGCCGTGAGGTAGAGTAGACTTCCAATCATACTTCGATAAAGTTTCTCGTCTACACTTTCACTAAGAGATTCACTTCCTATCCCTTATTGCTAGTTCCCATAGGAGTCGGAAAATCTTTAGAATCTTCTAATCCGAATTTCTTTACCAACTCCTTTGCATACTTGGATTGACACAGATGGATGCCTTCATCATTTTGTTTCACTTGCAATCCAAGAAAGTGTCAGTTCGCCCATCATAGACATCTCAAATTCGCTTTCCATGGTTTCTGCGCGAATTTAGAAGCATCATTTCCTTTGTTGCTCCAAATACAATGTCATCGACATAGATTTGTGCAACAATGAAGTTATCCTGATAATGCTTCACAAAGAGAGTCCGGTCTGCTCCCCCTCGAGTATAGCCCTTTTCCAAAAGGTGCTTTGTCAACCTTCGTACCACGCTCCGCGGTGCTTGTTTAAACCGTAAAGAGCCTTTTTCAAACGAAAACCATGATTAGGTTGTTTATGGTCTACAAAACCTTTCGGTTGAGCCACATAAACTTCCTCGTTTAAGTACCCATTTAAAAACGCACTCTTACGTCCATTTGAAAGAGTTTTATTTTAAAGTGACAAGCAATAGCGTAAGATACGAATGGACTCGAGTCTAGCTACAGGGGCGAAGTTTCATCAAAGTCTATACCTTCTATTTGAGGTACCTTGAGAACTAGACGTGCTTTGTTCCTGATGATGGTACCATCCTCATTTTTCTTATTCTTGAAAATCCATTTAGTACCAATCACGTTGTGTTGCATCGGAGGCTTCGTTTGTAATAACCGTGGGTTTATTTTCCTTTTTGGTCTTACCTTTGTTTTTTCTTGAACCGCTTTTTGGCTAAGGGGCTGGGGTGCGATTATTGTTTCGTTGTTTCTAGGCAGGCCGTCAGGGTTCGCGGATATTTTTGGAGAATAAAGCCCGCGAAACGGAGACTGGCGGCCGGCGCGACCGGATCTGACTTCCGACCCCGGAATCTCCCGGAATAAATTTCTGAAGTTGGTAGCAGTTCGAGCGTTCAGCACGCCTTCTTAGAGGTAAACCAGACCGGGTTTATTTTAATTTAAGTTTTATTTATTGTTTTGCGACTTTGGTTTTGACCCAATTGTGCCAAAACGACTAATTAAGTAGGCTCGGGAATTAGATTTGGGAACCCCTTTTCTTTCCCTCTTACCCTTGGCGTGCGTTACCCCGAGCGTGATCAAGAACGCCTTCCCCAAACCTTCCCTTTGATCGGCGAGGAGCACCGCGACGAAGCGATCGAGAGGAAGGAAGAACACCGCACGCTTTCTACCGGAACCGGGCACGCAAGAACGGACGATCCCTCCCCTCCCAATCATCGTCGTCGAAACCGAGGTGAACGGAGGTTTTCATTTTTGTTTTTTTTGGGTTCTTGATCGTTCCAATCGGCAAGGGAGATGGAGGGGGGGCACAGGCGACAGATTCTCCGGAATCCGCCGCATGTGCGAAGACCCCCCCCCCCCCCCCCCCCAAACCGGCGTTCCCGTGTGACCCGCACGGGGCCGGCTCGCACCCAGCCCCGCGTGCGGGTGACCCGCACGGGGCCGGGCTCGCGCCCAGCCCCGCGTGCGGGGGTGACCCGCACGGGGCCGGGCGCGCGCCCAGCCCCGCGTGCGGGGCGACCCGCACGAGGCTGGGCACGCGCACGGCCCCGTGTGCGGGCGGGGAGCCGCGAACCGGGACAGGCGGATTGTCGTGTTTTTTTTTATCCGAGTCTGAGCGCTGACTTTCCCTCGCGGCAGGTGGGTGTGAGAGTGGTATTTGGCATCGATCTCCGACGATCGTTTACTTTAAATATTACATATTGTCGTTCCACTTTAAATGCTACCTATTATCGTTACTTTAGATGCTACATGTTATCGCTGCACTCTAGTAGTTATGTGTTATCATCTCCTGACGTTACGTGTTACCATTTTACCTTCGATTATCTTGTTAGTAGAGTACCTTGATTACACATGTTACTATCTTACTCTTGTTCATGCATTGTGGTTACTGTGCTCGAGGCTGCAACTCGCGCACCCGCGGTTTGGCCACCGCAAAGGGTGCGCTTTTCCGGAAAAGCGGTCTATGACCCGTGTATACCCACGAGTGACGTAGTGGGGCCCCTTATTAGTTGTGGGGTTTGAGGCGCCGAGGTGCGAGCGGTGCGACCCGTCGGTTTAGTTGTCCGACGTGGTCGGGTTCTGCAGGTACAGTATAGGCCGTCGGTTTAGTTGTCCGACGTGGCCGGGTATTACAGGATACAGGTGTATAGGTTGCCTTTCCTCCTTGAGAGGGTGTTTGCTCCGGTTGTCTTCACGGTTTGTTTTATTATATTCTCCTGCTCTACTATTTTTCGTCACTGACTTCCCACTTCGTGACAGGGTTCAGACGGGGGGAGAGGTAGGCGGCGGTGAGGACGGGGCAGGAGCAGCTGGATCGCTGGGGACCCTGACTGTATTTCTTCTTTCATTCTTGCATTTCATTCACATTGTAGTTATGTGAGAGGTTCTCGATACCCTCGTGGGGTCGGCGTGGATGTCGGTATGGGTTGCATTTAGTTATCCTCTTATGCGTTACTCTTCCTTTTATTTCTGTTGGCCATTTGAAAATGAAAAAGGCAAAAAACCAAAGAAAAGATTGCAAAAACCGTTTTTAAAAATCTAAGTGTCGTGTGGGCACTGTTTTCAAACCTTGTGGATTTATGCTGATTTCGAAACTCGTCTTCAAAACGTAAGTGCCGGGTAGGCGCTCTTTTAAAACTGTGGATTTATCCTTTCCAAATTGATCGGCCATGCGTTTTAAATAAATTATGGTACTAGTTGTGTGTTAGTAACTGTTGTGATTGAATGGTTGCTTGTGTTGGGAACATGTACTAAACGCTACGCCGTGCATATACAGAGGAGACTATGTCCTTTTTACAGAGAGATTCTGTATATGCGGCGGGTCTGGGCACGCGCGCGGGGAAGAGAGGTTTTCTTTTATCAAAAAAAATTTATACGTCAAATGTTTGACTTTTGTGAATCGTTTCCGCTAAAACAAACCCCCGGGCGTGACATCGTTAATTCCCAGACTTTGTTTCGTTCGAACTGATGGAGCTCTTCCTGTATTGCTTCAATCCAGTAGTCATCCTGAAGAGCTTCATTGACATTCTTTGGTTCGATTAAGGAAACGTAACAAGCGAATCCACAAACCAACTGTCTCCGAGTCCTGACTCCTTCATGAGGGTCTCCAATAATGTTCGTTTTTGATGATCCTTGGAGATTAGATGCATCATTAATATTGGAAGTATTATCATTAGAAGATGCATTAGAGGAGTATCATCATCAATAGAGACATCAGGGGTAGATTTTTCAGATGCAGAGTGAAAAGCTTCATCTACTTTAGCATTTATAGATTCTATTATCGTTTTAGATTCCAAGTTAAATACCCGATATGCTCTACTGTTTGTAGAATAACCCAAGAAAATCCCTTCGGCACTTTGAGAGTCAAATTTTCCAACATTTTCGCGGTCACGTAAAGTGTAGCACGACTCCCAAAGATACGAAAATATTTGATGTTTGGTTTTCTACAGAACCATAGTTCATATGGTGTATTTAAGGTTCCCGGGCGCAAATACACTCGATTAATTACATAGACGGCGGTGTTCACTGCTTCAGCCCAAAAATATAGCGTAAATTCCGGCTATGAAGCATAACACGTGCCATCTCTTGAACAACCCTGTTTTTGCGCTCGACTACACCATTCTGTTGAGGTGTATAGGGTGCTGAGAATTCATGTTTAATGCCGTTGGAAGTGCAAAAATCAATGAATTTAGAATTTATGAATTCTCCACCTCTATCACTTCTAACACGAATGATCTTTTCATTCTTTTCAATCATAATACGATGGCAAATCTCGTGAAAAGAATCAAAAGTATCAGCTTTCTCTTTTAAAAATGCTACCCATGAGTATCTAGAGAAATCATCAACCAATAAGAAAATATACCATTTACCTCCCAAAGATGGTTGACGTGTCGGCCCCATAAGATCCATATGCAATAATTCTAAGGGCCGTTTAGTACCAACGTGGTTCAAGTTCTTGTGTGCAGTCCTGGATTGTTTTCCCTTTTGACAACCACCACACACAATGTTTTGTTTAAGTGAAAGTTTTGGAACCCCCTTGACCACGTCTTTGTTTGAAATTCTAGCAAGTTCCTTAAAATTTATGTGACCTAGCCTTTGCCAAAGTGTTTCATTATTCAAAGAGGCTAAGTTACAGTTTTCAGAAATTTTATTGGGAACAACATAACAATTGTTTTCAGATCTAACCCCCTTTAAAAAGAAACATGGTCCTTATCAGTTACAACACACTCAACAGATGAAAATTAACTGAAAAACCATTGTCACAAAGTTGACTGATACTTATGAGGTTAGTCTTAAGGCCATCAACAATAACACATTATTCAGAATCGGGCCATTTGGAATAGCTACTGTTCCTTTTCCAACAATTTTGGAAGACTGACCGTCTCCGAAAACTACAAGTCCTCCGGAGATTTTCTCAAAATTTTGAAAGCAGTTTTTGTCACCAGTCATGTGACGGGAACAACCGCTATCCAGATACCAAGACGAATTATCATATGCATGCAAGGAAATATTAGTAACAAGACAAGGGAAGATTTCACCTTTGCGTACCCAAACCTTTCGAGTTTTGGTGTACGTCGGAAATGATTGTGAAGTTGATACCTTTGGTGAAAGCGTCTTGTTTGATCCATTGCTTTCCTTGACGTCGTCGTCTTGTTTGATGAACTACCAGGCTCTTTTCCTTCGAATAATTTGCATTTGATTTCCGAGGAATCACCTTTTGGTAGTCGTTGCAAGAAGTGCTTGAGTTGAGCGTTTGGCTCCCATCTTGCAATTTCTCCTTATGTGCCCTGCAATACCACAACGAAAACATACCTTGGTGCTTGACGATCCCGAAGAGGGGGAAGTAGGTTTGTTGTCGTCGTTTGTCGTCAATTCCGGTGTCGGAGGAGGAGATACCGACTGGGGCACAAAGATTGTCCCACTCGAACTAGGAATGTCTCCAGTTTGAGTGTATCCGAGGCCGAACCGTTTGTTTGACCAAGACCAAGAAGCTTATCCAACTTACTCCTTCCAGAAGAAATTGCTTTAATCATCCTTGAGTTGGAAAATGGTCTCCGTCATTTCCAATTTTTCCTGTCGAGCCTCGCCGTAGAGCTTCAAGAAGTAATTCGCTTTGTTCACCATATCTACATAATTCTTTTCGAATTGCTCATTGGACTCTTGAAGGGAAACATTTACTTTAATCAGATTATCCCTTTCCACTTCAAGAGCGTTTGAGAGAGAAGATGCCCTTTTTGCTTCTTCTTCGAGATCCTGCAATCTCCCTCTCAAACTCTTGTTTTGGTTTGCCAGTTTCTTTGAATCCCTCAAAAGCTTATGGTAGGCAAGAGCAAAATCTTCACCTTCAAAGTTACTCGATTCGTTGTCCATTGCAATCTTTTCAACAGTGGAGTTGGACAATGACTCGGATGTACTAGCCATTAAGCACATGAAGGGTGAAGATGTGGACGCGTGGAATGCCGTTGCGTTATCTTCTTCATCACTTGACGATGACTCATTTGACGATGAGGTGTCATCCCAAGTGACGGCTTGCATCGCTTTCTTCTTTGACGGATTTTTTGGACACTCCGTTGAAATTGCCGTAGCCTCGGCACTTGAAGCACTGGATTTGTCCCTCTGAGCTTTTCTTATCCTTAGAAAAGCCCTCTTGCTTTCTTGATTTGAAGTTTGAAGAACCTTTGCCTTTCTTCGACTTTACGAAGGATGGAGTTTTACTTGAGTTACCCCTTCGAAAGTTTCGGCGAAATCTTCTGTCAAGAGAGCAAGCTGCTTCTCAAAATCCTCCATAGATGGGTTCTCGTCATCGTCTGAGGAGGATGAATCCGCGTCTTCTTCTTTTGTTGTTTTCAATGCTAAACCTGAAGACTTAGAAGAGGATGCCTTTCCAGAAGAATAGTTAGTAGAAAAGCCATTTCATATGTTTGAAGTGAACCAACTAATTCTTCTACACGCATTTTGTCCGGGTGTTTAATTGTTTCAATGGCTGCGACCTTTGGGCGAAATCGTTTCAGGAAGAGTTCTTAATATCTTTCTTACAACTTTAAATTCTGGAATCTTCTCTCCCAAGTTAGCACATGAGTTTACGATGTCTTACAATCGTGTGAAATAGTCCTGTGAAAGATTCATTTTCTGCCATGAAAATAGAGTCCAACTTGCTCGTAAGCATTTGCATGTTTTGAATCTTCACAAGGTTAGTTCTGTCACGCCCCTGGTGGAAACCAGAACCCGGGCTCGTCCACAGATACCGCCGGCACACGGTATTTCCCGTGTACACGAAGCGCTGGTAACCTGCTCAGATATAAATAAATAATACAGGAGCATAAAACAGAGCTAAACTGAAACTAGTACATCTCAGACAAATGCTGGAATAAAAGTACAATAATCTCTCATAAATATACATGTGTCTCTCCCAGCTCCCGAAATAATACAACCACTGGCCGCAGCCAGACCCAAAAATAAAAGAAATACAACCATCTGAGTGTACAGGGGATACAACAAAACTACTAAACTCAAGCTCGGGGTAGCAGATATCTAGTCCAGCGATCCTCTTACCTCGATACTGGGAGAGGGTCCCGCAGCTCCAGCAGATGACTCTGCAAAACAAAGGGGACAAGAAAAAGGAAAACAGTGGGGGTCAGATGTCACGCCCCGGGGGTTTGTTTTAGCGGAAACGATTCACAAAAGTCAAACATTTGACGTATAAATTTTTTTTGATAAAAGAAAACCTCTCTTCCCCGGCGCGTGCCCAGACCCGCCGCATATACAGATCTCTCTGTAAACGGACAGAGTCTCCTCTGTATATGCATGGCGTAGCGTTTAGTACATGTTCCCAACACAAGGAACCATTCAATCACAACAGTTACTAACACACAACTAGTACCATAATTTATTTAAAACGCATGGCCGATCAATTTGGAAAGGATAATCCACAGTTTTAAAAGAGCGCCTACCCGACACTTACGTTTTGAAACGAGTTTCGAAATCAGCATAAATCCACAAGGTTTTGAAAACAGTGCCCACACGACACTTAGATTTTAAAACGGTTTTCGCAATCTTTTCTTTGGTTTTTTGCCTTTTTCATTTTCAAATGGCCAACAGAAATAAAAGGAAGAGTAACGCATAAGAGGATAACTAAATGCAACCCATACCGACATCCACGCCGACCCCACGAGGGTATCGAGAACCTCTCACATAACTACAATGTGAATGAAATGCAAGAATGAAAGAAGAAATACAGTCCAGGGTCCCCAGCGACCCAGCTGCTCCTGCCCCGTCCTCACCGCCGCCTACCTCTCCCCCACGTCTGAACCCTGTCACGAAGTGGGAAGTCAGTGACGAAAAATAGTAGAGCAGGAGAATATAATAAAACAAACCGTGAAGACAACCGGAGCAACCACCCTCTCAAGGAGGAAAGGCAACCTGTACACCTGTATCCTGTAATACCCGGCCACGTCGGACAACTAAACCGACGGCCCATACCGTACCTGCAGAAACCCGACCACGTTGGACAACTAAACCGATGGGTCGCACCGCTCGCACCTCGGCGCCTCAAACCCCACAACTAATAAGGGGAACCACTACGTCACCTCGTGGTATACACGGGTCATAGACCGCTTTTCCGGAAAAGCGCACCCTTTGCGGTGGCCAAACCGCGGGTGCGCGTGTTGCAGCCTCGAGCACAGTAACCACAATGCATGAACAAGAGTAAGATAGTAACATGTGTAATCAAGGTACTCTACTAACAAGTATAATCGAAGGTAAAACGTTAACACGTAACGTCAGGAGTATGATAACACATAACTACTAGAGTGCAGCGATAACATGTAGCATCTAAAGTAACGATAATAGGTAGCATTTAAAGTGGAACGACAATATGTAATATTTAAAGTAAACGGTCGTCGGAGATCGATGCTAAATACCACACTCAACCCACCTGTCGCTAGTAGAAATCAACGCTCGGCTCCCTCGCGTCCTGGTACGCCCGCTCGGACTCTCACACCCACCTGCCCGCGAGGGAAAGTCAGCGCTCAGACTCGGATAAAAAAACACGACAATCCGCTTGTCCCGGTTCGCGGCTCCCCGCCCGCACACGGGGCTGTGCGCGCCCAGCCCCGTGCGGGTCACCCCCGCACACGGAGCTGAGCGCGCGCCCGGCCCCGTGCGGGTCCCCCCCGCACGCGGGGCTGGGCGTGAGCCCGGCCCCGTGCGGGTCACCCCCGCACCGTGCGGGTCACCCCCGCACGCGGGGCTGGGCGCGAGCCCGGCCCCGTGTGGGTCACCCCCGCACCGTGCGGGTCACCCCCGCACGCGGGGCTGGGCGCGAGCCCGGCCCCGTGCGGGTCACACGGGAACGCCGGTTGGGGGGGGGGGGGGGTCTTCGCACATGCGGCGGATTCCGGAGAATCCGTCGCCTGTGCCCCCCCCCCGTCTCCCCTTGCCGATTGGAACGATCAAGAACCCAAAAAAACAAAAATGAAAACCTCCGTCTCACCTCGGTTTCGACGACGATGATTGGGAGGGGAGGGATCGTCCGTTCTTGCGTGCCCGGTTCCGGTAGAAAGCGTGCGGTGTTCTTCCCTCCTCTCGATCGCTTCGTCGCGGTGCTCCTCGCCGATCAAAGGGAAGGTTTGGGGAAGGCGTTCTTGATCACGCTCGGGGTAACGCACGCCAAGGGTAAGAGGGAAAGAAAAGGGGTTCCCAAATCTAATTCCCCGAGCCTACTTAATTAGTCGTTTTGGCACAATTGGGTCTAAACCCAAAGTCGCAAAAAATAAATAAAACTTAAATTAAATTAAACCCGGGTCTGGTTTACCTCTAATAAGGCGTGCTGAACGCTCGAACTGCTACAAACTTCAGAAATTTATTCCGGGAGATTCCGGGGTCGGAAGTCAGATCCGGTCGCGCCGCCGGTCTCCGTTTCGCGGGCTTTATTCTCCAAAAATACCCGCGACCCCCGACGGCCTGCCTAGAAACAACGAAACAATAATCGCACCCAGCCCCTTAGCCGAAAAGCGGTTCAAGAAAAAACAAAGGTAAGACCAAAAAGGGAAATAAACCCGCGGTTATTACACCACTCACCTCTAAAAACGAGTTTCGTCCTCGAAACTCAAACCCGGGTGGGGGGTGAAGAGGTCGGGGTAGCGCTCCCTCATCTTAGACTCCAGCTCCCATGTTGCTTCTCGCTCCTCATGGTTGCTCCATAGTACCTTCACGTAGGGGATAGCTCGGTTTCGCAGTGATTTGGTCTCCCTTGCCAGGATCCTCACAGGGGTTTCGTCGAAGCTTAGGTCCTCCTTAAGTTCGAGTGTAGAAGCGTCCAGGATGTGTGAGGGGTCGGAGAGGTACTTCCGGAGCATCGAGACGTGGAAGACGTCGTGGACTCGGTCGAGGTTTGGTGGTAGGGCAAGGCGGTAAGCCACCGGGCCAATTCGCTCCAAAATCTCGAATGGCCCCACAAACCGTGGGCTCAGCTTGCCCCTCAGCCCGAAACGCTTGACTCCTCTGGACGGCGAGACCCGCAAGAAAACATGCTCTCCCACTTGGAATTCCAAGTCGCGGCGCCTTTGGTCCGCGTAGCTCTTCTGGCGACTCTGGGCGGTCAGCAGGCGCTGTCTGATAAGGCGTACCTTCTCTTCCGTTTCCTCCACTAAATCGGGTCCCAAGAATTTCCGTTCTCCCAAATCGTCCCAACAAATCGGGGATCGGCAGCGCCTTCCATATAAGGCTTCGTAGGGCGCCATCTGGATGCTGGCCTGGTAGCTGTTGTTGTAGGCGAATTCCACGAGAGGTAGGTAGCGTGACCAACCGATCCCCCAATCTAGTACACAGGCGCGAAGCAGGTCTTCGAGGGTTTGTATCACACGTTCCGACTGTCCGTCCGTCTGAGGGTGGAAGGCTGTGCTGAACTGTAGTTTGGTCCCCATGGCCCGCTGAAGGCTCTGCCAAAACTTCGAGACAAAGCGCGTGTCTCTGTCCGAGGTGATCGATGCCGGCACTCCATGTAGTCTCACGATCTCGCTAATATAAGCTTGAGCTAACCGTTCTCGGGTCCAGGTCGTATGAATTGGCAGAAAGTGTGCTGACTTGGTTAACCGGTCGACTACGACCCAAATCGCGTCGTGACCCTGCTGAGAGCGCGGAAAACCCGTGACAAAGTCCATGGTGATCTGATCCCACTTCCACTCCGGCACAGGTAGCGGCTGTAGCTTCCCTGCTGGCCGCTGATGCTCGGCCTTTATCTGTTGGCACACCAGGCAGTGAGCTACGTGTCGGGTGACGTCCCCCTTCATTTTGGGCCACCAGTAGATCTGTTTGAGGTCCTTGTACATCTTCGTGCCCCCTGGATGTGCCGCATAAGGGGCCCGGTGTGCCTCTGTCAAGATTTCCTCCTTCAACTCCGACGAATCCGGCACGCAGATTCGTCCGCGGAACCGTAGGGTGCCGTCGTTCTCCACCGCAAAATCGCTCTCTTGGTCCAGGGGAATCTTGTCTCGTATGCGCTGTAAGTGTGGGTCGGTCTGCTGTCCCTCCTGGATCTTCTCAAGTAACGTCGGCTTGACCACCAAGGTTAGAAGTCGCATAACCGTGCCTGCTGGCACCACCTCCAACTGCATTCGTGCGAACTCCGCGATCAAGTGGTTCTGCTCCGTTATCGCGCTCCCAGACGCCCCTTCCTGATGCCCTTTTCTGCTCAAGGCGTCTGCCACCACGTTTGCCTTCCCGGGATGGTATTGAATCGTCAAGTCGTAATCTTTCAACAACTCTAGCCATCGCCTCTGCCGCAAGTTTAATTCTTTTTGGGTAAAGATGTACTTAAGACTTTGATGATCCGAGAAGACGTTACAGTGGACTCCAAAGAGATAGTGCCTCCACAGTTTTAAAACGAAGACTACTGCGGCCAGTTCTAAGTCGTGTATCGGGTAGTTCTTTTCGTAATCCTTCAGTTGCCTGGACGCGTAGGCAATCACTTTCCCCTGTTGCATCAGAACACCACCCAGACCGATCCTCGATGCGTCGCAGTACACTTCATAATCCTCTCCGGGTGTCGGCAGCACAAGTATTGGTGCCCTGGTTAACCTCCTCTTGAGTTCCTCAAAACTCTCCTGGCATTTGGCCGTCCATATGAACTTCTCCCCTTTTCTGGTTAACCGATTTAAAGGGGTAGCAATCTTCGCGAAACCCTCTACGAAACGCCTGTAATATCCTGCCAATCCTAGGAAACTGCGGACCTCTGTCACCGTCGTCGGCGGCTGCCAGTCGACCACTGATTCCACCTTCTTGGGATCCACGGCGATTCCCTGTGCCGAGATCACATGTCCTAGGAAACCGACTTCGCGCAGCCAGAACTCACACTTCTTGAGTTTAGCAAACAGCTCCTGCTCTCTGAGAGTTTGGAGGATCGTTCGCAAATGGTCCTCGTGCTCCTCGTCGGTAGTGGAATAAATCAAAATGTCGTCGATGAAGACCACCACGAACCGATCCAGGAAGGGTCTGAAGATCCGGTTCATCATGTCCATGAAGACTGCGGGGGCGTTTGTGAGTCCGAAAGGCATAACCGTGAACTCGTAGTGGCCATACCGGGTCCGGAAAGCAGTCTTCGGGATGTCCTCGTCCCGAACCCGGAGTTGGTGGTAGCCCGATTGCAGATCGATTTTGGAGAAGACCGTCGCCCCCCTCAGCTGGTCGAAGAGATCATCTATTCTGGGCAGGGGGTACTTATTCTTCACTGTAACTTTGTTTATCCCCCTGTAGTCAATGCAGAGACGCAGGCTTCCGTCTTTCTTCCGCACAAAAAGTACCGGTGCGCCCCAGGGCGACACACTCGGTCTGATGAAGCCTTTGTCCAAAAGGTCCTCGAGTTGTGCCTTAAGCTCCTTCAGCTCTGCGAAGGCCATTCGGTAAGGCGCCTTCGTAATAGGCTGCGTGCCCGGTAGTAGCTCGATAGGGAAAACCACCTCCCGTTCTGGGGGCATCCCAGGCAGTTCCGTGGGAAAAACGTCGGGGAAGTCCCTCACCACTGGGACATCTGTAAGTATCGTCGGGGGTCGGGTAGCCAAATCCACCGATGCTAAATAGGCCACGCACCCTCCCTCAACCAGTCTTCTGGCCCGCGCCGCTGAGATAATCGCCGGGAAGGAGATGCTCTTGCCCATGATGTACACATGCTCAGGGAAACCCGGTTCTTGTAGTCGCAGCTGTCGCTTGTCGCAATCGATGAGTGCCTGGTACCTCGTGAGCCAGTTCATGCCCAACACCACGTCGTACTCCCTCAGGGGAATTACCACCAAATCCCCAGGGCATGCCAGCCGCCCTAGCATAATCGGGCAGGCGGCCACAAAGCTGACCGCCTCCAACGTCCCTCCCGCCGTTTGAACCGTCAAGAAAGTTTGGAGGGGTGCCTCCTCGAGATCATGCATAAATACGAAATCACGAGAAATGAACGAGTGTGTTGCTCCGGTATCGAAAAGAGTTCTAGCACGGGAATTTGAAACGGAAGTAATACCTGCAAGTGCGTCCTCCGGCGGATCTGTATCTTGGCGGGTCATTGAGAAAACTCTCCCGCCTGGTTGTGGCTGCCTGTCCTCCTCGCGCCGTGGTGCAGGGGGTCTAGACGTCGACGCCATAGGAGCTTTCCCCCGCCCTGAGAGCTGTGGCGTGGGCGTAGAAGCTGCAGAGGACGCAGATCCCCCGCCTAAGGGGCAGTTGCGGCGGAAGTGCCCCCGTTTGCCGCACCTGAAGCAGTGGTCGCCTCTTTGGGGGCACTCTCCCGGAATGTGCCCTCCCCCGCATATGACACAAGGCCTATTCCCCGGCCTCGGCCCTCCTGCTGGCGCGCTCCGGGGCCCCGCCTGTGGTCTCCACCGTTTGGGGGCCCCGCTCCCACTCCAAGAGCCTCCCCCGAGTTCTGCTGTTGCCGCTTCCGGTCCTCCAGCCGCGTCGAGTTCTCCCTTCTGGCGCGGGTGACCGCAAAACCCCGCTCCACCGTAGTGGCTCTGTCGACCACTTTCTGGAAGGTGTGCAGTTCGGCTGCTTGCACCACCTCGAAGATATTGCTCCGCAAGCCATCCACAAAGAGTTGCGCCTTGTGAGCCTCGTCCCTTATGACGAACGGGACGCAGTTTGCTAGCCGGACGAACTCCCGCTGATACTCCATGACCGTCCGGTTCCCCTGCTGGATGTGGTTCAGGTCATCCTCCAACTTTTTCTTGACACTGCTGGTGAAGAAGGCCCCGAACAGCTCCTGTTTGAAAGTTGCCCAGGACGGAAGTGCGGTACCCTTAGCAGGATCGGGGCGTACCGTCTTCCACCACAAGCGGGCGTTCCCCTCCAAGCAGTGGACTGCTAGGGGAACCCGCTCGTCATCCTCCATGAGTAAGTCTTCAAAAAGTTTCTCCATCGACCCCACCCATTTCTCGACGACCCAAGGATCAGTCGTGTCCCCTTCGAACGTGGGTGGGTCGTATTTCTTGAAGTCCTTCAGGTTGGCCCGCACCCGATCCCGCTCGGTCATCACAACCGTCCCCTCCCTCGCGGCGGCGGCAGCCACGGTAGGGGTAGGTGTGACTACAGTCTCCTCCAGAGTAACCCTGCTGGTTGTCCCCGGCGCCGGTCCCGTAGCCGCCGCCGGCGGTGGCACTGTCGGTGGTGCCGCGGCCGGTGCTGTCGGCCCCTGTGGGGAAACCGGGCGACCGTCACCGTCGCGGCCTGCTGCTGTTGCGTCAACTGACGCACGTGCTCAGTGAGGTTTGCCAGATTCCCCGCCATCTCCCGCAATTGCTGCCGCAGGAGCTGTTCTCCGCGGCCGTCGACGTCGTCGCGTCTGCCTCTGCGTCCCGGCCGATGATCTAGTACGGGCCATGTCTGTCACACATCACAAGAGTCAACTTTAGACTACCCTACTAACAACAACCATAAAGTGAGAGAAAGGACTCAACATTTCCCCCCCCTCGGTCACTCACGTTCTACAGTCCTATGCCCTACCCATTTCATTCATGTGTAGGCAAGTGAGGTATTCCCACGGATGTCGGCACTAACTGTTGTGATTGAAAGAACTCTCTGATACCATTTAATCTGTCACGCCCCGGGGGTTTGTTTTAGCGGAAACGATTCACAAAAGTCAAACATTTGACGTATAAATTTTTTTTGATAAAAGAAAACCCTCTTCCCCGGCGCATGCCCAGACCCGCCACACATACAGAATCTCTCTGTAAACGGACAGAGCCTCCCCTGTATATGCACGGCGTAGCGTTCAGTACATATTCCCAACACAACAACCATTCAATCACAACAATTATTAACACACAACCAGCATTCTAATTTATTAAAACGCATGGCCGATCAATTTGGAAAGGATAAATCCACAGTTTTAAAAGAGCGCCTACCCGGCACTTACGTTTTGAAAACGAGTTTCGAAATCAGCATAAATCCACAAGGTTTTGAAAACAGTGCCCACACGACACTTAGATTTTAAAAACGGTTTTCGCAATCTTTTCTTTGGTTTTTTGCCTTTTTCATTTTCAAATGGCCAACAGAAATAAAAGGAAGAGTAACGCATAAGAGGATAACTAAATGCAACCCATACCGACATCCACGCCGACCCCACGAGGGTATCGAGAACCTCTCACATAACTACAATGTAAATGAAATGCAAGAATGAAAGAAGAAATACAGTCCAGGGTCCCCAGCGACCCAGCTGCTCCTGCCCGTCCTCACCGCCGCCTACCTCTCCCCCCGTCTGAACCCTGTCACGAAGTGGGAAGTCAGTGACGAAAAATAGTAGAGCAGGAGAATATAATAAAACAAACCGTGAAGACAACCGGAGCAACCACCCTCTCAAGGAGGAAAGGCAACCTGTACACCTGTATCCTGTAATACCCGGCCACGTCGGACAACTAAACCGACGGCCCATACCGTACCTGCAGAAACCCGACCACGTCGGACAACTAAACCGACGGGTCGCACCGCTCGCACCTCGGCGCCTCAAACCCCACAACTAATAAGGGGCCCCACTACGTCACCTCGTGGGTATACACGGGTCATAGACCGCTTTTCCGAAAAGCGCACCCTTTGCGGTGGCCAAACCGCGGGTGCGCGTGTTGCAGCCTCGAGCACAGTAACCACAATGCATGAACAAGAGTAAGATAGTAACATGTGTAATCAAGGTACTCTACTAACAAGTATAATCGAAGGTAAAACAGTAACACGTAACGTCAGGAGTATGATAACACATAACTACTAGAGTGCAGCGATAACATGTAGCATCTAAAGTAACGATAATAGGTAGCATTTAAAGTGGAACGATAATATGTAATATTTAAAGTAAACGGTCGTCGGAGATCGATGCTAAATACCACACTCAACCCACCTGTCGCTAGTAGAAATCAACGCTCGGCTCCCTCGCGTCCTGGTACGCTCGCTCGGACTCTCACACCCACTGCCGCGAGGGAAAGTCAGCGCTCAGACTCGGATAAAAAAAACACGACAATCCGCCTGTCCCGGTTCGCGGCTCCCCGCCCGCACACGGGGCCGTGCGCGTGCCCAGCCCCGTGCGGGTCACCCCCGCACGCGGGGCTGGGCGCGCGCCCGGCCCCGTGCGGGTCACCCCCGCACGCGGGGCTGGGCGCGAGCCCCCCCCGTGCGGGTCACCCCCGCGCCGTGCGGGTCACCCCCGCATGCGGGGCTGGCGCGAGCCCGGCCCCGTGCGGGTCACCCCCGCACCGTGCGGGTCACCCCCGCACGCGGGGCTGGGCGCGAGCCCGGCCCCGTGCGGGTCACACGGGAACGCCGGTTTGGGGGGGGGGGGGTCTTCGCACATGCGGCGGATTTGGAGAATCCGTCGCCTGTGCCCCCCCTCCCCCCCCCCCCCCCCCCCCCCCCCCCGTCTCCCCTTGCCGATTGGAACGATCAAGAACCCAAAAAAACCATAACTGAAAACCTCCGTCTCACCTCGGTTTCGACGACGATGGTTGGAGGGGAGGGATCGTCCGTTCTTGCGTGCCCGGTTCCGGTAGAAAGCGTGCGGTGTTCTTCCCTCCTCTCGATCGCTTCGTCGCGGTGCTCCTCGCCGATCAAAGGGAAGGTTTGGGGAAGGCGTTCTTGATCACGCTCGGGGTAACGCACGCCAAGGGTAAGAGGGAAAGAAAAGGGCTTCCCAAATCTAATTCCCCGAGCCTACTTAATTAGTCGTTTTGGCACAATTGGGTCTAAACCCAAAGTCGCAATAATAAAAATAACTTAAATTAAATTAAACCCGGGTCTGGTTTACCTCTAATAAGGCGTGCTGAACGCTCAGACTGCTACAAACTTCAGAAATTTATTCCGGGAGATTCCGGGGTCGGAATCAGATCCGGTCGCGGCGCCGGTCTCCGTTTCGCGGGCTTTATTCTCCGAAAATACCGCGCGAACCCCGATGGCCTGCCTAGAAACAACGAAACAAATAATCGCACCCCAGCCCCTTAGCCGAAAAGCGGTTCAAGAAAAAACCAAGGTAAGACCAAAAGAGAAATAAACCCACGGTTATTACACCGGTTGACTAAAAAACAGTGCGTCCCCAAAGGGTCTGGGTTCAAGGTCCTGCTAAGACTAGATACTACCGCCACTAACACTGTGAGATACATAACACTGAGAAACAAGACATCCGGACCACCGTTCACCCAAACGGCTCCCGCCACAGATCAAATCTACCAGCTATATCTATCCAGACCCCACTCTGCTTCCCACACGAGTGTAACATGCATCCCTCACTACCAATACATCCCGACCACGTCGGCCCACTACTCGGGGCGGGATAAACCACTAAGTCCAGTAATAGAGTATAACGTTGATGTCTAAAGCATAATAAACCTAGCCCAAGTTGGAGGTTTTTCTACCTTCACTCAGGTTTAACATGTACATATGACGAGGTGCTTGTCAAGTTCCAAAGATACAATTAATTTAACAGATTTAGGAACCGTACATTACATGATCATCAAAGTAACCTAGGAACATCAATTCTCACTTTCTAGCATGCTTCTTAATACAATTGTAATCATGATGTTTCCTATATATAGAATTATTGTTCCAGTCCACCAGTTTTGAAGACGAGGCAACCCACCTGAAAGTGCTAAACTTTGTACAAGTCCAAAAAGCTGAAAAATACCCTGGAATAATTCTCCAAATTTCTACAAGTCCACCGGGTCCAAATCACCCAAACAACTTCCCCTGGGAACAAGATATAGTCCAAGTTTCAATCAACACATTAATCAAGTAACAGAAATCTGCTAAAATTTTCATCAGTCCCAAAGATGTTCAATTTCCACCTATAATAAGATAAAGATCAACTTCCAAAAATTCTAATAAAAATCATGGGATCCTCGCGAAGCTTAGATGTCAATCGAGTGTCCTAACACCCTGAATTCCATAACCGAGTGCATGATAAATCATCCGACATATGTGCTACTGTCCAAGAAGATCCACCACAGCAACAAGGTTTTTAAAATGTACCAGAAACCCCATAAAAGCTCAAATCTGTGGAGAGTGGAAA
>JAQNDB010004488.1:0-23603 GCA_029204045.2 Tillandsia leiboldiana
GCGCTCGGCCGCGCGGGGCCGCCCGCAGGAGGGGCGCCCGCCGCGGGCTGGTGCCGCGCGGGGTCGCCCCGCACCGCGGGCAGCGCGCCCGCGCGGGGCCGCCCGCAGGAGGGGCGCCAGTCGAGGCTGGGTGCCCGTGCGGGTCGCCCAGCACAGCGGGGCAGCCGCGGCCCGCGCGCCGCTCGCCGCGCAGGGGCCGCCCGCGGAGTGGCACCCGCGCGGGTGGTGCCGCGCGGGGCTGTGCCCAGGCGGAGTGTGCGCCGCACGGCCGGTGCCGTGCGGGGAACTCACCGCCGCACGTGTTGGGAGTCGATGTGAGTTTCGGACCCCTAAGTCTTGACTCTGCCCATGTTCCTTCAGTAGTGCGGGACGCTGTTGGCGACTGGTTGCACGGACGCGGACGGGAAACGCAGGACGACGCACAAGGTGGGTACATTCCGTGGGATTGTGGGAATAAGAATTCACTGATAGAAATAGTATGTTGGGGCAAGGTTGAATTGTTAGTCTCCTTCTGTTTATGCACACTAACCCTGTTATTATTGCACTTAATATCAATCTGAGGCTCAAGTATGCTACACACGCACACCGCGGTTTGGCCACCGCAAGGGTGTGCTTTTCCGGAAAAGTGGTACGTTGACCCGTGTGACCCCACGCGACGGTGGCGTTAGAATGGGGGCCTCATGGGTGGGGGGTGTGGAGCGGTGATGTCGAGGCGGTGCGGCGGCCGAGGCAGGTGCTCGGCGGGGTGGTACATCGGGAAGGTGCCCGTTGTTGTTTTGATACAGGGTGTGGTTAACGCGGACGATACTGAGAAGGATGGTTGCTCCGGTATTTGTGGTTTGCCCTATTTTGTTTCTCTTATGTTATCATGCTATTTCTATCACTGACTTCCCACTCCGTGACAGGTTCGTCCAGGGGCGAGTGCTAGGGCACCGGTGAGGCCGCGAGAGTGCTGTTCTGACTTTTAGTGACTTCAGATACAGTGACTCTTCTTTCCCTTTTCTTTTATTACTCATGCTAGCTAGATGTGGATTTGCGACACCCCGTGGGTCGAAGTGGATGTTGACTTTCCCTTTATCGAATAAACGAATGATTGTTACATTCTTTCTTACTTGGCCATTTTAAAACAATGAATATCAAGAAAACCGTTTGCGAAAAACTACTTTAAAATGTGGGTGTCGTGTGGGCACCGGATTTTTACAAACCTTGTGGGATTTTTGTGGATTTCAAACCGTCTTTCCTAAAACGATGGCATCGTGTGGGTGCCGCTTTCAAAACCTTGTGATTATTTTATCCTTTCAAAACCTTGGCCTCTATGTTCTACGTGAATACTAGAATATCATGTGAGTTGTTTTGGTTGTATGTGTACGAGACCCCAACTGATGTGGTTAGAGATTGTATGTGCTACACCTTGTGAGACACTTTGTGATTGAGACGCCGTGCATATACAAAGGAGACTCTGCCCGTTGCCAGTGAATTTGTGTATGCGGCGGGTCTGGACACGCACCGGGGAGCATTGGTTTACAAAAAAAATACATGATGAATTAGGGGCATCGGTGGCTCCTCTTCCGCGCGATTCGAACCCCCGGGGCGTGACAGTTACACTACCCCCCCTCTCCACCGTTACTAACGATGACCAGAACGTCGGCGGAGGAAAGGGTTCGGGAAAACGAAAGCCGGCGCAACGATCTGCGGTACTAACAGCCGCAGCAAGTGCACGAACACCGTCAGCAGACCCACCAGTGTCCTGTATTGGTTGCCAATCCACTGATTCACAGCACCCATCAAGGCCTCGGTGGCAGCCGGCGCTGACCCCAACCTCCAGTTAACTCGACTACACCACCACCGTCACCCGAACTAACCCAAAAAAAAACAAACTTAACAATCCCGCACTCTCGCACCTCTACCATCTACACCTTGATCATTTCATTGGTTAGTAGCTAGTGATGATGTACCCCGTGGATGTTGGACAGTGTCTACTGTGGTTAAGTTTGTTTTTCTCTGATACCATCTTAATCTGTCACGCCCCGAGGGTTTTTCACGCGCGGAAGGGAAGCCGCCGATGCTCCAAATTTCTACGTATATTTTTTTTTTGAAACAAATCTCCCCAGTGCGTGCCCGACCCGCCGCATATACAAATTCACTCTGCAGCCAGGCAGAGTCTCCTTTGTATATGCACGGCGTCCTGATTACAAAGTTCACACAAACATGCCTTTAACCACACTAGACCGATTACCAATCACATACAACCATTCTCAACAACAATACAATCAATTTCCACAAGTAATAAAGAGGCCGACTATTTTCGAAAGGATAAAACCACAGGGTTTTGAAAGCGTGCCCACTCGACATCAGGTTTAATAAAGCTATTTTCGAAACCACATAAATCCACAGAATTTGAAAGCGGTGCCACACGGCACCCATATTTTTAACAGTTTTCACAACAGTTTCCTTGTTCCTCATTTGTAGTTTGAAAGCGGCCAAACCAAGAAGTAAGGACAAAATACCCATCCAAAAGAGTTATCGATAGGCCCAACTTCCACATCGATCCCACGGGGGCATCGCGATCCACAACTAGCTACAATGCGTAATGAAATGAACAAAGAAGTAAAGTATACCGTACTGTAGCCTCTAAAGGCCAGAAGATCGCTCACGTGGCCTCACCAACGACCTAGCGCTCGACACTGGACGGAGTGGGCGAACCTGTCACGGAGTGGGGAGTCAGTGAGCAGATACAATAATAAAAGTAATAAGGGCTAAGAGTAAGGCAAACCACGATAAAAAACCAGAGCAATCAACAATAAAGCACCCTGTGCAAACCATACAATGCAGAACCTCGTGCAAACAAAACCGGGCACCTCCCCGGCAACCACACCGAGCGTTTGCCTCGGAAACCACACCGAGCACCTGCCTCGGAAACCACACCGAGCACCTGCCTCGGAAACCCTGCCGAGCACCTGCCTCGCCGTCGAGCACCACCCGGCATCACCGCTCACACCCCCCACCCACGGGGGCCCCCATTCCTAACGCCACCGCTGCGTGGGGTACACGGGTCAACGTAGCACTTTTTCGAAAAAGCACACCCTTGCGGTGGCCAAACCGCCGGTGTGCGTGTAGCAAAACAAGAGCCTCGACCGAGCACCAACCTCGGTAACAAACCGAGCACCCACCTCGATAAAACCGGACCGAGCACCCAGCCTCGGCCATCCCCCAGATCATGGTGTGTCGTCGAGCATAGCGACCCTAAGTCGTCATAAACGTGGTGATAATAAAAACGTAAGCATAAGTGGGGTTAGTACCCCTTTTAACGTGTCAAACCTTTGCTCTTACCAATTGTCCTCGCCTCCCGACTCAATAACTGTCGGGGAAAGGAACCCACCTTTCGACGTCCAACTGGTCACACTGTTCGTCGTCGTCATCGCTCGCATGCTCCGAACAATCCTACTGTTGTTCGGAGGGGCAATCTGCCCATCTAGTCTGTCACGCCCCGGGGTCGAAACTGCGACCCGGGCCCGCCAAACAGATCCGCCACCTATGCCAACCTGCATAGGCGAAGCGTCCTACCTGCAAGAAAAGTACTATAACTAAACAGATATCAGAGCTATAAATGAAAATCTGCTGTAACTAAAATCAATCACTGTACAACTGGAAATAAACAACACTGTCTGCCTCCCAAAATAATAATAATACAATATCCTCGAGTACAAGCTCTAAACCCAACCGGGAGGTAACTCCAATATATATACAACAGTGTACAGTCTCTCAATACAAAATATCCTCACTACAATAGTCTCTCAAAAGAGGAAAAAGAAACAGCTAATCTACTGATGATCTCCTCTGAAGGGTACCGCTACTCTCCAACGCCGGGTAGGGATCTAGCTCGCGACTCCCTCGCCACGATCAACAACCACAGAGTCGGCAACACCCGCTAAGACTCTGCAAAACAAAGGAGAGGAGAGAAAAAGAGGGGGAAACCCCCAAAGGGTGTGAGAACTACACCAAAAAGGGAGTTCTCAGTGGGTACCACCGCCAGACCCGACGGTCTGCCCACCAAGTCCTCAAGAGACAAAAACTGACCCAAGTCATAAGACTGAAATGAGTAAGCTGAAGACTCTCACAGCTACCCTGCCCCTAACTAAAGGCTAAAAGGGGAGAACCAAACAGTGGTATGCAACCACTAGCACATGAAGTGCACCATCGACCCAATCGAGCTGACTGCCACATCTGGTCCAGTCAAACCTGCATCCACCTACAACCACCTCCCGATGACGGGCAGGAATTACGTAGGGCGTCCAAACGGACTAGCTCGCTATCGAGTAGAGGATCATGCAGGCTATGGTCAAAATCCACGCTCTCTCTCAGAACGGATAGAATCATGATGCTCAACCTCTCACACAGCGGTCAAAGTACTCGCAACAACACGGGACCACCGTCAACCAGACGGCTCTCAACAATACTAACACTGATCTAAACTCAACTACCAGTCTGCACTCGGCCCCCAGGCACGAGTGTAACAATAAAAGTATTTGACCGAAATAAACTCAATCGAATGAACCGGTATAAAACCCGGTGCTGCCTGCTCTATCAATCTCTCGAACTCAGTATCTCCACTGTCCAAATGACCGGAACCCAACACGGTCTGACCGGCACCCGACACGGTCTGACCGGAACCCAACACGGTCTGACCGGAACCCAACACGGTCTGAAGCCTACTCCGGAGCGGCACTCGAGGGGAGCTACCCACACGAGTAAAGCATCTCTGTCATCAACATCAACAGTATCTCGAAACAGCAGGACTTGATCATCAATCAGATCAAAGTGGGAAAACTCAACCACCAAGGAAAGACCCGACCTCAATCGGATGCAACTGAACGATAAGTGGGAAACTCCATCCACTAAGTAAAACTGGTACCCAATCAGGTGCATAGAGAAACATCCGGTCAACCGCCCAATATCCGCGGTTGCCGCAAAGCCCCACAACTAAACCAACCTGTCCCAGACACGAAGTCCTGACTACCCTATCCAGACCCCCTGCTCGAACCCGAGCAACACTGACCACCTGACTAACAAGAAGGAGAAAGGAAAAGCATGGTTTCTCCTAAGTCAAGTTCCAATAAGTAGTGCAGCAGTAAAAGATGGCCTAACTACATGACCATACAAGCATGCAATTGTCCTCAAGGAAATAAAAGGGGGTAAAGCATAATAATAGTTCCTTTAGGAATAAACAACATGCCGGAATCCCAAAACTAGACCTGTCCACAATTCAGGGTTCATCAATAGAATGATCATAATAACTCCTCAGAGTACAAATCCGCACATAGCTACGAAATCCTGTCCCAAAGCATAATCCAACCACAAGAAAGGCTATGTGCTAACATGGCATGTTACATAATCTCATAGGGTAACATTATCCTAGGTAAGCTTACACTAGTCATCACATAGATGTCCAAGTCATGCAAGTCCTCAGTATATCTCATAAATACTATTCTTGCAATCATTTATACCAATATCATTAACCAGCTTACCTACTTACCAACATAACCATGTACCCTACACATGCATGCATCAGTCATAGAGGGGTGACATCCCCACAAGTGGACTTATATTTGCCACAGCATAATCATTGCCTTAAACAATTACTGATAATAAGCTTACCCACCTGAAGCGCTTAAACCAAGGCAAACCTGAAGTCGGTGAAGGGGGTAGACGCCCACGGTCCAAAATCTGCCAACATAACACCCTCGGTACAAGTCGCGCACGCCTTGGCTCCAAACAACTGAAAGCACCCCTGGGCACAACAATAAGGCTCAACATTACACTTTATTCCAAAATTAACCAAGTATACACAATCTGAAAATCAGTCCCAAAGCCGTGCTTATTTCACCTGCTGCAAGTGCCCAGAAAAATCCAATAAAAATACCACGGTAATCCTCGCGTCGATACCTTCGAAACGAGTACCTGCACGTCCAATTCCGAGCTTCCTACACTGAGAAACAATTCCGACAAGGGAACCACCCCGAATTAAACTACTCTCAAAAACTGTAGCAATAACTACTGTTCACAGATATTCTTCACCTTCGAGAAATATTCAGAAAATTCCAAGAAAATTTGGGCATATTCCTCGTGATGTGTAGATGCAAATCGCCTCTTGAATCGCCCCAATCCGATGCCTGTGCGCGAAGATATCACCAAAACACCGCTCCGCTGTCCCAGAACTCCGCCCCAGAAAAGAGGTTACAAGATGATCCGAAAAACCCATGAAAAGCTCGGAATGGGAAAACCAGTAAACATGGGAAACATAGCCCTACCTGTCGTGAAGCCAACGGCGCAAGAATCACTGAAAAAGGTGCTCGGGGTAAGCCGGGGGAGTCCTCGCACCAAAACGCGACGAAGAAGACCACAAACGAACGAGCGTCGCGCCGCGCCGTAAAAATGGTAACCTCGGGATGCGTGCTGCTGAAAAATCTGGAACTCTGCAGATGGATCCGTCCCAGGGAGATGAAGAAAACTCGTGAAGGTGGCACTGTGAAAGGAGGGACAGGGAGAAAGTTCTCTTCAGTTGAACTCGGCCCTTTTATACATTGCAGGAAACAAATCACTTAATACCCATTTAGTCCCAATTTCCGGGCGCTCCAGAATTCGGGCGGCTACAGTGTTGGGCCCGGCCCAACACTGTGCGCGCCCGAAAACGCCACAGGCCTCCACGTCGCCCCCCGCACAGGCAACAGCCGAAACCCCGCTCACGCCCCGCCGCGTGGCCACACGCGGAGCTCGACACGTGGCGGCCCACGCGCGGGAACCCCGCGTCAACGCGCCCACGTGCGCCTGCGCCCGCCGCCTGCGCCCGCCTGCCGCGCACAGTTGACCACCAATAGGTGAATGCCACGTGTCATGCCTCTGCCTAGCGAACCCGGTGCACGAAATTATGTGGACCGAACCAATAGAAACCTGCCACGTGTCCAAGCCCGGTGCACCATAAACCATGAGCCATCCCGAATACTGCGTAGACCAACCGCCGTGAACCCACCTCTAGGATGATGCCACGTGTCCACCCCCGGTGCACCGTGCGCCCCGCACTCTCCGTAGACCGCGCCCCGCGGACCGGCCCACTCCTGAGCCGCCACGCGTCCAGCCCCCGGTGCACGCCTGCCGCGTGGACCGGGCGGCCCGCGCCTCCGTCCGCCGCGCTGCCTGCGGCCGCTCCGCCGCTGCCGCCGCCGCCGGAAACACTGTTCCGGCGTGAACAGTGTCCGGTGCTCAAAAATAACAAGTGGGTAGTCCGTTTTAACCGTTTTCGCGCGCTGAATCCGAATTTGATGTCCATTTCGCCAAATTCCAACTCCAAAATTTGCCGAAGGCATCCGGAAAGGTGTTCCTTGATCCAAACTTCGCGCTGAGTCCATATTTAATATCCACTTCGCGCGAAACCACTTCTAACGATCCGACGGAGTCCAATGATCACCCACGTGATCCATTTAACACACTGAGCCCAACACTAATGTCCAAATGGGGCACAAATCCCACCAACACGCCACATAGGCCCCCGGGAGCTGTAGATGAACCAGTAATCTCGACGTGGGGATCCAGGTCCTCACATCCTCCCCCACTAAGAAAAGTTTCGTCCTCGAAACTAGCTCAAATCCCCCAAGGGTCCCACATACCACGGGTAGGTATCCATCAATAACGCCTCCAGCTCCCGAAACATCACTCACTCCCCGTGATTACTTCCCAACAACAACAACAACAAGTACGGCATGGCCCGACATGCGATTTTCTCATCTCTCGAGCCAGAAATCGCAACGGGCGTCCCTCGTACTCCAACAATCACAGATCTCAGAAGGGCAAGTCAATCACGGGCGAGGGATCCAAAAGCAAAACACTCCTGAGCTGAGACGTAAAGCAACACAGAGGCTGCATCAAGAGCCGGGGGAAACAGAATAACCATCCGCGCAACACGCACTAAACCACCTCCTGGTGTCAACTCAACCAGGATCACCCGAAGTATACCCACAGATTCATCTTATGAGGAAAAGGATCCAATAAGCTGGGGTCTTCACTCGGTCACTTCCGATCCAAAATCACCCGAGTGGCCTACTCAACCACGAGCTACCCTCAAAAGGGATCCTCATGAGACACAATCTCAAGCCACGGTTGGACACTCAACAAGCCAATATAACTCCAACAGACCCACGGGTCGAAAGGATGCCCTGACGGGGACCAACCGTCAGTGAACGGGACTGAAAACTGGCAAAAAGGCGATCATAATGCTGATGCTCAAACTCACGGCCAAAATCCGAACCAGCAACGACAATCCGCATAAATCCCATTCAACATGCTGAAAGCTGTAATCTCCATCGGCACCGCATGGCGAATACTGTAAACTGAAGCTGAAATCCTGATCTATCACATGGTAAAGAACGGAAATGCTGAGTAATCAACACCGATAGCCAAGCAGGCATGGCCTACGCCCAGGTATAACAATCCAAGCTGGAAATAAAGGACGTACTGAAAGGCTCCACTGTGGAATCCAAGCTGCCTGCAAAACAGCGGTTCATCCTGCCACAACACTCATAGGGTTGGACTAATGAAGTGTGGACCAAAGATCCACCCACGGTAACTCTACCGCCACAATGGGAGGCATCACTAAAACACACAATTCCATCTCCCAACACAGGAAACACTAGCATTGGCGCTAATACCAGTCACATTATCCATTGGCCATGCTCTCTCGGCACTGCCAAGTCTAGAAGCTCCTCACCTCAAGAATGAAAGTTGGTCTCAGTCAACTTGAATAACATCCACTTGGTCGGGTTCCACCGCCGTCCCTACGGCCCGAACAAAGCGACCCAAGAAGGTATGCTTCTGCAGCTACAACTCGTACCTCAATAACTTGGCATACCGCTTCATCCACACGGGCATGGTAGCACATCCACAAAGTGCTCCTCGTGCTCCAAGTCGCTCTGGGAGTAAATCAAAATATCCTCGGGAAACACCACTCCCAGTCCGTCCAAGTACAACTGGGACATACGATTCCTCAGATCTTGAAGTCAACAGGGCCTTCGTCATTCCATTGGGCCTCGCTATAAACCCATAATGCCCCTACCGTGTCCTGAACGCCATCTAGGCGAAGTCCTCAACTGTCTACTTCCAAGTAGGTACTCGCATCATACACTAACAGCCTGAGTATAACTCCATCATAAGGTCCTAGATACCATAAAAGGACCCTCACATCATGTATCAATGACGTGGCATCACCACTGTATACCAACGGCGTGGCACTAGGTCAAACAGACCCCTCGATCCATCGGACCCTGCAACAGTGCCATCGGGTCTCTCAGCTCTACCGGCGATATCCAATGAGGTGCTGTCCAGGGTGGCGCGGTTCCTCGAACCACGTCAAACACAATCTCTATCTCCCTAACCGGCGGCATTACCAACAACTAAGGTGAAATCACACCCGGGATCTCGTGGGCAACAGAGATATCCCTGAGTCCCGGTGCCGCCGTAAGCACCTCTCACCCTGTCGCTAAAACCAGAGTGCTCTAACAACCTCAACGAGCAAGCCTCCAATTGCCCGTCTTGCCGAAGATCAAGTCCTCTCTTGCCGCAGTCGAACATCCTGTGGCATAGTGCCCAACAATCTCAAGCATAAGGTCAAAACACCTAATTGCTATAATTTCCAATAATTCTGCCGGTATCTCGCGGTCTCGGCCGCACTGGACATGATCCAAAAGCCTCCTCCACGTGCACAACAACAACAGGAACCTGTACCTCTAGTGCACGTGGTAACAAATCTGCCTCTAACCTATGTAAGAGTGGAACATGCTCTAACTCCGACTACCGTGGTGAAATCCCACCTGCGACACTCAATCCACTACCGTGGCGCCCTCCAACCGGGCGGCACAGATTCATCCGCTCAAAGCAAGTGGTTGTCGCTCAATCTGCCTGAAAATCAGGCTATCACTAGGAAGCACGACCTCTGTCTCTGATCACATTGAGGCGACGAACAAGATCCTCCGCAGATAACAAATCCACGCTATCGCTGCGCCACTCAAATAAAATACTGATGTTGCCTTCGGGGTCCACCCGACCTCTGACATCTCGGGAACTCGTTATCCAGAAAAGAAATTAGTCATGCCCCTGCCGGCCGATCTGTCCTCCATCATCCGGCGCCAAGCGCCAAAATCCAGAACTCACCTCTGGCGGCAGATCCCTATCCAAAGGAACTGCAATCCACGCTCCATACACGTGCCTGCTCCAACGAGGCGTCAAAACCTATAATGGAGGGACTAAATAACAAAAAGGTGTCCTGGCGCAATCCACTCCCAGTCTCATATATCCTATGCGCCTCGTCCCTCGAATCTGGAGCGCGCAGTTCAACAACTGCATACACTCTCTAGCACAGGGAGGCTCTCACCCCCAACCACGACTCTGCCTCCAAAGGCTCCAAACTCAATCTTACGAGTCGGGGTGGTTCATCTGCCAAATATGGCTCCATAGGTCGATCATGTCCCACAGCTCACCAGCTGTCAACCATCCACCCTGCCTCGGTGCCTCGACACTAAACATTGGCACAGAGGGGGCTACTCAGTGCTCCGACAACTGTGTCACCAAGACCAGCTGCTCCCTCAGCCGCTGACAAGCCTCTGACAATCCTGTCATCTGGGTCCGGGGTTCTCTGACCTCGATCCGGGTATCCGGCCCAAAACGAACTGCTCAAGCTCAACTGCCATGACAGGATGCACACGGGTCAAAACCCAGCGTCGGGGAGACACCGCTCGCCACGACGAAACAACAAAACAGCACACAACAACACTCGACCCAATCCAGCGAAAGTCTAAAGCATGTCACCCGTTCCACAGCATTATGTTGTCTGCAGCCAACATAATTACTTAGGAGAATAAACATGCCAATCACTCCTCCCGTCCCTTGGGAGAGGTATAAAACTCAATCAGGACTCTCGCAAAAAAATCACGACTCTCACAAAGTCAACCAAGGGTCAAACCATAAGCCTAGGGTTTCTAAGTCCACCATGACCTACAACCTAGGCTCTGATACCACTCTAATCTGTCACGCCCCGGGGTCGAAACTGCGACCCGGGCCCGCCAAACAGATCCGCCACCTATGCCAACCTGCATAGGCGAAGCGTCCTACCTGCAAGAAAAGTACTATAACTAAACAGATATCAGAGCTATAAATGAAAATCTGCTGTAACTAAAATCAATCACTGTACAACTGGAAATAAACAACACTGTCTGCCTCCCAAAATAATAATAATACAATATCCTCGAGTACAAGCTCTAAACCCAACCGGGAGGTAACTCCAATATATATACAACAGTGTACAGTCTCTCAATACAAAATATCCTCACTACAATAGTCTCTCAAAAGAGGAAAAAGAAACAGCTAATCTACTGATGATCTCCTCTGAAGGGTACCGCTACTCTCCAACGCCGGGTAGGGATCTAGCTCGCGACTCCCTCGCCACGATCAACAACCACAGAGTCGGCAACACCCGCTAAGACTCTGCAAAACAAAGGAGAGGAGAGAAAAAGAGGGGGAAAACCCCAAAGGGTGTGAGAACTACACCAAAAAGGGAGTTCTCAGTGGGTACCACCGCCAGACCCGACGGTCTGCCCACCAAGTCCTCAAGAGACAAAAACTGACCCAAGTCATAAGACTGAAATGAGTAAGCTGAAGACTCTCACAGCTACCCTGCCCCTAACTAAAGGCTAAAAGGGGAGAACCAAACAGTGGTATGCAACCACTAGCACATGAAGTGCACCATCGACCCAATCGAGCTGACTGCCACATCTGGTCCAGTCAAACCTGCATCCACCTACAACCACCTCCCGATGACGGGCAGGAATTACGTAGGGCGTCCAAACGGACTAGCTCGCTATCGAGTAGAGGATCATGCAGGCTATGGTCAAAATCCACGCTCTCTCTCAGAACGGATAGAATCATGATGCTCAACCTCTCACACAGCGGTCAAAGTACTCGCAACAACACGGGACCACCGTCAACCAGACGGCTCTCAACAATACTAACACTGATCTAAACTCAACTACCAGTCTGCACTCGGCCCCCAGGCACGAGTGTAACAATAAAAGTATTTGACCGAAATAAACTCAATCGAATGAACCGGTATAAAACCCGGTGCTGCCTGCTCTATCAATCTCTCGAACTCAGTATCTCCACTGTCCAAATGACCGGAACCCAACACGGTCTGACCGGCACCCGACACGGTCTGACCGGAACCCAACACGGTCTGACCGGAACCCAACACGGTCTGAAGCCTACTCCGGAGCGGCACTCGAGGGGAGCTACCCACACGAGTAAAGCATCTCTGTCATCAACATCAACAGTATCTCGAAACAGCAGGACTTGATCATCAATCAGATCAAAGTGGGAAAACTCAACCACCAAGGAAAGACCCGACCTCAATCGGATGCAACTGAACGATAAGTGGGAAACTCCATCCACTAAGTAAAACTGATACCCAATCAGGTGCATAGAGAAACATCCGGTCAACCGCCCAATATCCGCGGTTGCCGCAAAGCCCCACAACTAAACCAACCTGTCCCAGACACGAAGTCCTGACTACCCTATCCAGACCCCCTGCTCGAACCCGAGCAACACTGACCACCTGACTAACAAGAAGGAGAAAGGAAAAGCATGGTTTCTCCTAAGTCAAGTTCCAATAAGTAGTGCAGCAGTAAAAGATGGCCTAACTACATGACCATACAAGCATGCAATTGTCCTCAAGGAAATAAAAGGGGGTAAAGCATAATAATAGTTCCTTTAGGAATAAACAACATGCCGGAATCCCAAAACTAGACCTGTCCACAATTCAGGGTTCATCAATAGAATGATCATAATAACTCCTCAGAGTACAAATCCGCACATAGCTACGAAATCCTGTCCCAAAGCATAATCCAACCACAAGAAAGGCTATGTGCTAACATGGCATGTTACATAATCTCATAGGGTAACATTATCCTAGGTAAGCTTACACTAGTCATCACATAGATGTCCAAGTCATGCAAGTCCTCAGTATATCTCATAAATACTATTCTTGCAATCATTTATACCAATATCATTAACCAGCTTACCTACTTACCAACATAACCATGTACCCTACACATGCATGCATCAGTCATAGAGGGGTGACATCCCCACAAGTGGACTTATATTTGCCACAGCATAATCATTGCCTTAAACAATTACTGATAATAAGCTTACCCACCTGAAGCGCTTAAACCAAGGCAAACCTGAAGTCGGTGAAGGGGGTAGACGCCCACGGTCCAAAATCTGCCAACATAACACCCTCGGTACAAGTCGCGCACGCCTTGGCTCCAAACAACTGAAAGCACCCCTGGGCACAACAATAAGGCTCAACATTACACTTTTATTCCAAAATTAACCAAGTATACACAATCTGAAAATCAGTCCCAAAGCCGTGCTTATTTCACCTGCTGCAAGTGCCCAGAAAAATCCAATAAAAATACCACGGTAATCCTCGCGTCGATACCTTCGAAACGAGTACCTGCACGTCCAATTCCGAGCTTCCTACACTGAGAAACAATTCCGACAAGGGAACCACCCCGAATTAAACTACTCTCAAAAACTGTAGCAATAACTACTGTTCACAGATATTCTTCACCTTCGAGAAATATTCAGAAAATTCCAAGAAAATTTGGGCATATTCCTCGTGATGTGTAGATGCAAATCGCCTCTTGAATCGCCCAATCCGATGCCTGTGCGCGAAGATATCACCAAAACACCGCTCCGCTGTCCCAGAACTCCGCCCCAGAAAAGAGGTTACAAGATGATCCGAAAAACCCATGAAAAGCTCGGAATGGGAAAAACCAGTAAACATGGGAAACATAGCCCTACCTGTCGTGAAGCCAACGGCGCAAGAATCACTGAAAAAGGTGCTCGGGGTAAGCCGGGGGAGTCCTCGCACCAAAACGCGACGAAGAAGACCACAAACGAACGAGCGTCGCGCCGCGCCGTAAAAATGGTAACCTCGGGATGCGTGCTGCTGAAAAATCTGGAACTCTGCAGATGGATCCGTCCCAGGGAGATGAAGAAAACTCGTGAAGGTGGCACTGTGAAAGGAGGGACAGGGAGAAAGTTCTCTTCAGTTGAACTCGGCCCTTTTATACATTGCAGGAAACAAATCACTTAATACCCTTTTAGTCCCAATTTCCGGGCGCTCCAGAATTCGGGCGGCTACAGTGTTGGGCCCGGCCCAACACTGTGCGCGCCCGAAAACGCCACAGGCCTCCACGTCGCCCCCCGCACAGGCAACAGCCGAAACCCCCGCTCACGCCCCGCCGCGTGGCCCACGCGGAGCTCGACACGTGGCGGCCCACGCGCGGGAACCCCGCGTCAACGCGCCCACGTGCGCCTGCGCCTGCCGCCTGCGCCCGCTTGCCGCGCACAGTTGACCAACCAATAGGTGAATGCCACGTGTCATGCCTCTGCCTAGCGAACCCGATGCACGAAATTATGTGGACCGAACCAATAGAAACCTGCCACGTGTCCAAGCCCGGTGCACCATAAACCATGAGCCATCCCGAATACTGCGTAGACCAACCGCCGTGAACCCACCTCTAGGATGATGCCACGTGTCCACCCCCGGTGCACCATGCGCCCCGCACTCTCCGTAGACCGCGCCCCGCGGACCGGCCCACTCCTGAGCCGCCACGCGTCCAGCCCCCGGTGCACGCCTGCCGCGTGGACCGGGCGGCCCGCGCCTCCGTCCGCCGCGCTGCCTGCGGCCGCTCCGCCGCCGCCGCCGCCGCCGGAAACACTGTTCCGGCGTGAACAGTGTCCGGTGCTCAAAAATAACAAGTGGGTAGTCCGTTTTAACCGTTTTCGCGCGCTGAATCCGAATTTGATGTCCATTTCGCCAAATTCCAACTCCAAAATTTGCCGAAGGCATCCGGAAAGGTGTTCCTTGATCCAAACTTCGCGCTGAGTCCATATTTAATATCCACTTCGCGCGAAACCACTTCTAACGATCCGACGGAGTCCAATGATCACCCACGTGATCCATTTAACACACTGAGCCCAACACTAATGTCCAAATGGGGCACAAATCCCACCAACACGCCACATAGGCCCCCGGGAGCTGTAGATGAACCAGTAATCTCGACGTGGGGATCCAGGTCCTCACATAGTCTCCCACACGACGTTCATTAAACCCGGAGGTCCACGTCACCCCTTACAAGATATAAATAACAATAACGGAAACATGCACAAAGATATTCCAAGGGGTACCCACCTCGTGTGTGTCGTCCGGTCCCTGACTCGTCTGTGCCCGTGCGCCTACCGCCCGTACTGTCCGCACTCCTGAGGAAAAAAGTGCAAAATAAGACTAAGAGATCCGGATCCCCCACATCGACTCCAGACAGAAATCAGGTGACGGACGAAGCTCCGGACTCCGTGTGGCGGAGTCCCCCGCCCCACACGGCACCGACCCGTGCGGCGCGCACCCCGCCTCCGCACGGCCCCGCGGCACCAACCCGCGCGGCGTCCCACTTGCGGCGGCCCCACGCGCGGACATGAGCCGCGCGGGCGCGTTCCCTGCGGTGCGGGGACCCCCCCGCGCGGCACCGGCCCGCGCGGGCGCCCCTCCTGCGGGTGGCCCCGCGCGGCCAAGTGCCGCGTGGGCGCGCTGCCCGCGCGTGCGGGGCGACCCCGCGCGGCACCGGCCCGCTCGGGCGCCCCGCCTGCGGGCGGCCCGCGCGGCAAGTGCCGCGCGGGCGCGCTGCCCGCGCGTGCGGGGCGACCCCGCGCGGCACCGGCCCGCGCGGGCGCCCTCATGCTGCGGCCCCGGGCGGCCAAGTGCCGCGCGGGTGCGCTGCCTGCGCGTGCGGGGCGACCCCGCGCGGCACCGGGCCCGCGTGGGCGCCCCTCCTGCGGGCGGCCCCGCGCGGCCAAGTGCCGTGCGGGCGCGCTGCCTGCGCGTGCGGGGAGACCCCGCGCGGCACCGGCCCGCGCGGGCGCCCCTCCTGCGGGCGGCCCCGTGCGGCCAAGTGCCGCGCGGGGGCGCTGCCCGCGCGTGCGGGGCGACCCCGCGCGGCACCAGCCCGCGCGGGCGCCCCGCCTGCGGGCGGCCCCGCGCGGCCAAGTGCCGCGCGGCGTGCTGCCCGCGCGTGCGGGGCGACCCCGCGCGGGCGCCCCGCCTGCGGGCGGCCCCGCGCGGCAAGTGCCGCGCGGCGTGCTGCCCGCGCGTGCGGGGCGACCCCGCGCGGCACCAGCTCGCGCGGGCGCCCCCACCCGCGGGCGGCCCCGCGACGGCGGTGCCCGACTGCCCCACGCGGCGGCGTCGCGAAAACCCGGCGATCCCTGAACAAGAAAGCGAAAAAGGAGAACCACCAAAAAGACTCACCTTGGTTTCGCGAGGAAAGAAGAAGGAAGAGGGATTGCCGTCTTTGTCCGGAGATCCCGAAGGAGCCTCGCGCCGCACCTTGGATCGTAGACGGCGAAAAAAGCTAGGGTTCCTCTTCTCCTCCTTGTGCGAACCTCCAAAACACAAACGGGTGGGGATCTCAAATACCGTACGCCTTTTCCTTAAACCAACCCGTCTGACCTAACCAAGTTGAGGAGTCGAACCGAACGAAGGATTAAATCCCCGAGTCACCGCCCACCCCACAGACAAAACAAAACAAGTGTCAGGATTACCTCGATTTCCGTGCAAATTGCCAGCACGGTTCCCGGAACACCCCAAAGGGGGCCCAACTTCAATAATTAATTCTGGATGAACCGGGTGTCGAAAACTGAAACCGATCGCGCCTACGCGCTCCGTTCCGCGAGCTCTACCGCCTAAAATTATCCGCGGGCCCCGACGGTCTGTCCGGAAAAGCACCAAAAATAAGGTCCTCGGTCGGACATTACAAGAAGAGGGGTGACGAGAAGAGTTAAAGAAAGGCCGGGTCTTACATTGCAGGATCTCGAAGAAGAATTAAAAAGGGCAACTTCTCTCTCAAACGGTCTTGAAGTGGAAAGGGATAACTTGATCAAAGTAAATGTTTCACTTCAAGAGAAAAATGAGCATTTCGAGAAGGAACACGTAAAAATGGTTGATAAAGCAAGTTACTTCTTGAAGCTCTACTCCGAGGCTCGACAGGAAAAGATGGAGATGACGAAGACCATTTTCCAACTTAAGGATGATTTAAAGCGATTTTCTTCGGGAAGGAGCAAGTTGGATAAGATGCTTGGTCTTGGTCAAACAAACCGTTTCGGCCTTGGATACAATCGAACTGAAGAGAGTCCTAGTTCGGTTGGGACAGTTTTTGTGCCCCAGTCGGTATCTCCTCCTCCGACGACGGAATTCACTGCAATCAACAACAACAACCTTACCTCACCTACTTCGGGATCGTCAAGTACAAAGCATGTTTTCGTTGTGGTTTTGCAGGGCACATACGAAGAAATTGCAAGATTGGAGCGAAACGAACAAATCAAGCGCCTCTTGCAACAACTACCAATGAGTTCACTTCCCGGAAATCAAAGAAGGATTTTTCAAAGAAAAGAACATTGGTAGTACATTAAACAAGACGATGACGTCAAGAAAAGCGATGAATCAATCAAGACGTTTTCACCTAGGAGAATAACTTCACATTCATTGCCGACGCAGTCCAAAAGGTTTGGGTGCGCAAAGGTGAAATCTTCCCTTGTTTTGTTGTTCATACTTCTTTGCATGCTTATGACAACTCGTCTTGGTATCTGGATATGGATGTTCCCGTCACATGACCGGTGACAAAAATAGTTTTCAAACTTTAGAGAAAATCTCCGGAGGACATGTTGTTTTCGGAGACGGTCGTTCTTCCAAAATTGTTGGAAAAGAAACAATCGCTATTCCAGAAGGCCCGGTTTTGAACAATGTCTTATTTGTTGAAGGCCTTAAGACTAACCTCATTAGTATCAGTCAACTTTGTGACAATGGTTTTTCAGTTAATTTTTCTTCTACAGAATGTATTGTAACTGATAAGGACCATGTATTCTTTTTGAAAGGGGTTAGATCTGAAAATAATTGCTATGTTGTTTCAAACAAAATTTCTAAAAATTGTAACCTAGTTTCTTTGGATAACGAAACTCTTTGGCATGAAAGACTAGGTCATATAAATTTTAAAGAACTAGCAAGGATTTCAAACAAAGATGTGGTTAAGGGGGTTCCTAAACTTTCTTTTAAAGAAAACATTGTGTGTGGAGGTTGTCTAAAGGGAAAACAATCAAGGGCTGCACACAAGAACTTGAACCACGTTGGTACCAATCGGCCCTTAGAATTACTGCATATGGACTTAATGGGGCCGACTCATTAACCATCATTGGGAGGTAAATGGTATATTTTTCTTTTGGTTGATGATTTCTCTAGATATTCATGGGTAACATTGTTAAAAGAGAAAGCGGATACTTTCGACTCTTTTCATGAGGTTTGTCATCGTATTATGATTGAAAGAAATGAAAAGATCGTTCGTGTTCGAAGTGATAGAGGTGGAGAATTCATTAATTCTAAATTCATTGATTTTTGCACTTCCAACGGCATAAAACATGAATTCTCAGCACCCTATACACCTCAACAGAATGGTGTAGTCGAGCGCAAAAACAGGATTGTTCAAGAGATGGCGCGTGTTATGCTTCACAGCCGGAATTTACCATTACATTTTTGGGCTGAAGCTGTGAACACCGCCGTCTATGTAATTAATCGAGTGTATTTGCGCCCGGGAACTTTAAATACACCATATGAACTATGGTTTTGTAGAAAACCGAATATCAAATATTTTCGTATCTTTGGGAGTCGCTGTTATATTTTGCGTGATCGCGAAAATCTTGGTAAATTCGACTCTCGAAGTGACGAAGGGATTTTCATGGGTTATTCTACAAATAGTAGAGCATATCGGGTATTTAACTTGGAATCTAAAACGATGGTAGAATCTATTAATGTTAAAGTAGATGAAGCTTTTTATTTTGCATCTGATAAATCTACCCCTGATATGTCTCTAGATGATGATACTCCTGTAAATGCATCTTCTCATAATAACTCTTTTGATAAAGTTGATGCATCTAATGGTTCTTCTAGTTTATCTGATATGCAGGAATCATCACATGTACCTCCGAGTACTCCGTTACCTCAAACGCTACGTATCTCCAAGGATCATCCGGAATCGAACATTATTGGAGACCCACAAGAAGGAGTCAGGACTCGGAGACAATTGGTTTGTGGAGTCGCATGTTACGTCTCCATGGTAGAACCAAAGAACGTCGATGAAGCTCTTCAGGATGACTACTGATTGAAGCAATGCAGGAAGAGCTCCATCAGTTCGACAGAAACAAAGTCTGGGAACTAACGAAGCCACCAAAGCAACACAATGTGATTGGTACTAAATGGATTTTCAAGAGTAAGAAAAACGAGGATGGTACCATCATCAGGAACAAAGCACGTCTAGTTGCTCAGGGCTATTCACAAATAGAAGGTATAGACTTTGATGAGACGTTCGCCCCAGTTGCTCCACTCGAGTCGATTCGTATTTTGTTCGCAATTGCTTGTCGCTTTAAAATCAAACTCTTTCAAATGGACGTTAAGAGCGCATTTTTAAATGGGTTTTTGAACGAGAAAGTTTATGTGGCTCAACCGAAAGGTTTTGTAGACTATAAACAACCTAACCATGTTTTTCGTTTGAAAAAGGCTCTTTACGGTCTAAAACAAGCACCGCGAGCGTGGTACGAAAGGTTAACAAAGCACCTATTGGAAAAGGGCTATACTCGAGGGGAGCAGATCGGACTCTCCTTGTGAAGCATTATCAGGATAACTTTATTGTAGCACAAATCTATGTCGATGACATTGTATTTGGAGCAACAAGGGATAATGATGCTTCTAAATTCGCTGAAACCATGGAAAGCGAATTTGAGATGTCTATGATGGGGGAACTAACATATTTTCTTGGATTGCAAGTGAAACAAAATGAAGAAGGCATCCATTTGTGCCAATCCAAGTATGCAATGGAGTTGGTGAAGAAATTCGATTTAGAAAACTCTAAAGATTTTCTGACTCCAATGGGAACTAGCAATAAGGGATTAGGAAGTGAATCTCTTAGTGAAAGTGTAGACGAGAAGCTTTATCGTAGCATGATTGGAAGTCTACTCTACCTCACGGCTAGTCGCCGGATATATCCTTTAGTGTTGGGATCTGCGCGAGATATCAATCAGCACCAAAGGAGGTTCACCTGAAAGCGGTGAAAAGGATCATCCGGTACGTCAAAGGAACTTTGAATTTCGGAATTTGGTATCCTATGGGAACAACGCTTGACATTATAGGATATTCAGATGCCGATTGGGCAGGATCTGTGGATGATCGGAAAAGTACGAGTGGTGCATGTTTTTATCTTGGCCATTGCCTTGTTGCATGGCATAGTAAAAAGCAAAACTGCATAGCACTCTCGACTGCCGAAGCGGAATATATCTCAGCGGGTAGTTGTTCAACTCAACTCATTTGGATGAAAAGCGTGTTGAGCGACTTCCGAATTTCAGCAACTTCGGTAACTATTCTTTGTGACAACACAAGTGCTATAAATATTTCTAAAATCCTGTGTTGCACTCGAGAACAAAACACATTGAACTTAGATATCATTTTCTAAGAGAGCTAGTTGAATCAAATTTACTTCAAATTTCTATATTTCAACTGAGGATCAATTAGCTGACATTTTAACAAAACCTTTGGATCAAAAACGTTTATTCATTTACGTAAAGCAATTGGAATGCTTTCTTTGAAATAACACTTTTTGAAATCATTGCTTAGGTTAGGTTTTGTTTTGTGTTTTTGTTCCTTATCTATGTTTGTACATAGAACATTAATTGAGCATATGTAATTGACTTTACTTGCATCCTTTCATATATTTAGAAATTTATTATGCTCTGGATATCATAATAATTCATTTGATGCAATGATCATTTATGTCAATTAAGTCATCTTTAATTGATCAAAGTCAATTTCTCTCTCATATGATCTCTTGGTATAGTTTTTATCATATTTGAAAATTGAGTTAAGTATGAAACTCGAGATCAATCTTTGGTTGAATACCACATATCTTAGATAATTGATAGCCAATTGAGGGGGAGTTTGTTAAAATATTTATGCTCAAAAGATGTGGAAAGAGTTACATCCCAATGAGGAGTGTGAAAACTACCACCACATGGAGGAAAGAGCTACCACCTCGGTCGTCCGAGTACTGTGTGCAGCTACCACATGTATACCAAGCATGGTTTTTCAAGTTGATAAGATAAAATGCTTTTTGGAATACTTGACTCTGTCAAATTCCAAGGTTGGTATAAGGTGGGGATTTTATTGAAAGATGCTCAAAGAGCCACTCTTACAATAAATTGATTAGATATATTATCTAACTTATTTGGGATTTCAAACATCTATCGATCTTGGTACTTCATTTTCTTTACTATATTGATGATTTGATAAACGCATTACTCATAAGATCATGATAGATGTCATTGAACTTGTTCAACTTTAAAGGTTTTAATTTTTATAAATTTTTATTTCATTACTTGGATATTATTGATAGATTTAGCATAATCTATTCTTTTGATGTGAAATGATGACTTTTGTTTAAAGTTGACATGCAAAAGTGCTTACATACTTTTTCTGGATTTTCTAAAATTTTTCTAAATTTTTCTGAAGAAAAAGTTGGAGCCGATCCGGACTGGAATATCCGTTCCGGATCCCGAACGCAGGAATTTTCTGCGGGTAGCCGATTCGGACTGGATTCTTGATCCGTTCCGGACCGCGCTAGGGTTTTATAAGAAACAAAAGGGATTTGATTTCTTTTTACAACAATCTTTTGTTTCCAAGTCTCCAGAGCTTCTCTCTCTAGAAATCAACCAATTTGGAGCCTTTCCAACTCGAGTTCTTCGGATCAAAAAAAGTTTCTTTGATCAAAACTTCGGTTTTCACAGTTTTTCTTTTTTCTCAAAAACGTGAATGAAATCTTGTAACTTTTTCGTTTGAGATTGGTTTTTGGTCAAATTTCTTTTGAAATAAGAACTCTGAGTAGATTAGTTTTGATTATATGCTAGGTATTCTCTTGATTAACGGATTTTTGGGCTTCGATTTCTGAAAATTCGGTTTTAGGGTATATAATGAGAATTTTTGAAAATCATGGAATTGATCTATTTTTAAATTCTTTTTGCAAAACTAATTTGATTCCTAGTCTCTCTACATGATAATGATTGTTTAGGTACAATTTTCAATTTTTTGAAAATAAATAATTTTTTCGTGTTCTTGAGTTCGTGCTCGCAGGTTTCTCGCGTTTAATAGCAACAATGGTGTTCACTTGGATAATAGTTCTTCTTGTTGCCATGGTTCACACTAGAGCAACGAACAAATTGAAGAGAGCGAAGAAAACTCTACGAAAAGGTGAGTTTGTCCTCGTTAACGACTCCGAGACGGAATCTGATAAGGAAGATGTGAACTGGGATGAATTGATGGATGACGAAACAACGCCTGTTAAGTCAAAAGGAAAGTCCCCTAGTTCACTAAGGATAAGAAGCACCTACTGCTGTGGAAAAGGCAAAGCACCAATGCCATCATCCTCTATCTCGATAAAAGAAAGAGACTAGCTCGACGGTTAGGACGAGCACGAGGGGTTGAAATTAACGAACCAATAGCTCCTGATTCACCACCCCGTGAGGAACAGTGTCTATAATACTGACCGTCTGAGGGCTTTGAAAATCGAGAATGCATTGCGAAAGACATGTTAACATTGGGGCTTTTGAGAAATCGAGAAGAATGAATTGGGCGAATAATGGTGAGAGTACTTAGGGATGCAATCCTAGCAGGCAGGGAATAAACTACTTAAAAGGAAGGATTTAACGCAATATGATGTGGCAAACTATTGGAAGCGGAATATGTTTGGAGGAAACCTCAGTCCACGGGCATTCTATCAAGTCAAAGAACTTCGACTTGAGTACCGGTTCCTCACTTCATCACATGTTACAATATTCTTCCAACATGCAGACAAAAGTCTTAAGATGGGATCGAATGCTGTTCTTATATCTCTTAGGACATCCGTCAGAAGCAGCGGGGTTAAATAAATCAATTATCCATACATCCATTGGAATAGGATGACAAGGTATGTTGAGCATCCTCATCCCACGGAAAGACTACCATTTCCATTGATCATAATGAGGATTTGAAGAAATTCCAGGTTGATATCAGCTCGACACTTATCAACCACTGTTTAGGTATGATCAATGAGTCAACAGTTGTTAAGCCTTTCCCATAACTCCTCATGCCACCCCAACTCCTCCGCGCCAGACGAAACCCTCCGCGGCCCTTCTAGTCACCTTCACGACAGTACCTTTTGCAGATGATGAAGCGTCGGTTACTTCGATTTATAAGGAGTCAACAACGTTTATCGTTTGAACAAGAACAATTACTAAAGAGAAAGCGATTTCAGATGAACTTGAACTCATACAGCAGCCCATATCACTTTTGGACAAAGAAGTTCACTTCGATGAAAAAGGTTGGTGAAGAAGATGTTTTTGAAGATGTGGCTGTATGTCTCTGAGGACTCAGAGTCAAA